>LQNK01000817.1:128101-149422 GCA_001586405.1 Phoebis sennae | reverse complement strand
GTTGGTGATTACAACGATGGCCCTATGCGGTATGCCATTACGCACATATATTAACACATGAAAGGTAATATAAAATAAAACTGGAATCAGTCATTGTGAATATCAATGAATGATAAAACTTATACTTTTATTGAAAATTAATTCGCTAGAGATAAAACAAACAAATAGAGAAAGTGAAAATTTAAATTCAGTTTACAAACCATCAATCTATACATATAATAAAATCGTAGACTAGCCGTGTCTGTACATTTAATATTTTCAAGAAAAAAATTGTGTTTCGTGTTTCATTTGTGATTCTAAACTCAAAACAATGATTTTTNNNAATGTTAATGATTTGATAAGCGGTTCAATCGGTTATTACCAAGATTTGGCGGAGATAGTTCATTACAATACATCGTTAACGTGACTCATTTGTTTTTGCTGTCGGTTCCCATACCTAACATCTTAGCTCTCGGGTATGTACCGTGAGGCCTCAAGTTTGCACTAAATATTGTTCAACACGTGATCTATTTACTAAGGGCAACTGAATGCAAGGAAACTTTCAAAGTGTAGGGTTGCTACCAATATGCAGTTCGAGTTTATAGGACAAGCTTTCAGGTGTAACAGGGTTCACAGTGAGAGAAAGAGTGTTGTTACAGTCCTCTTCACTTCGTTACAGCTTTACTTTGAATTTTCAATACACAATGTACTTTGCTTTGTTATTTCTTGATTTACATATTATAACTGTTATTAAATCACTACATTTTAACCGGTTCCGCGCATCGTCATGACATCGATGAATAGATTTAAAGCTATCGATATCGGTTTTCATGTTAACATTAAACGCAAAGTGGATTCACTGCCAGTATTTTTATTTGTGTCGACATAACAATACCGGTTGGTAAAACAAACCGTAAAGTAATTAACATTTATGCGAAAACCTGTCATAAAGTATCTCATTTATTTTCCATTATTTTTGATGGGAATAATATTAGAAAAAAAAATGATATTGGTTTCTCTATGATGTAGGATGCTTGAGATAGCAATTTTAATATTTAAACATATACTGGAGGTGTATGACCCTGCTCATTGTATAAACCATTCCGCAGTTTCTACAAAACTTACACGATGTCCTCACCTTAATTTAATTAAAATTCAATACATTCTAATAGATTCTAGAATTTTTCTTATCAAATGATCGTATAGTAGTAAGATACGTAAACAATAATCCGAAAGCAATGCATTCATTGAAGTGCTTTCAGTATGGAAACTAAAGCGTAGTAGGTATAACGTAGGCAGGTACTAAGTTTGAGATTAGATAGCGAACTGTTGACTGCGATAAGTAACTGTATCAAGAAAATTACAATTTAAAATTTTCACGCACAGCGGATCGGAAGGCTAATAAAACATGCCTTGGTACATAAATATTCCGAAAACACTATCACTGACGAAAGCCTTCTTCTTGTGAGAAGATGAAATTGTTAACGGGCAAAATATGGAAGATTAATTACTTCTGAAGAACTGTTAAACGGATGCAAATGAGTTATAGACTCTATGCCACTTCATTAAAGAAATATTGAAACCTTTCTTAGTGTTTTATAATTTGAATTGTTTCATCTTGTATGTAAGGGAAATTTGGAAAAGCAAGTTTTTTTTTAATTTTATTTTCTTTCTGCCTTCCTCGAACGATATAATAACACATATAATGATATAATGTGATAGTACATAAGTTATAATTATGGCCGTCACAATACCTCTAATTGTTTTCCTGTAGGGTTCAATGGCGCTAGTAGTCAATCAGAGAAAGGACATTTCACAATATATTTTATCACATTTGAGGTTCTTCCCCGGTCTTGTCGTCATCATTATGTATAAAATCAGATAATTTTCAAAATATATCGATAGAGCGATAAGTCAATAAAAACTGTCAAATTATCGCGAATTCAGAATGATTAATCATCGTATGGTAGAAAATTATTTGTAATAAAATTAGTTGTCTAATGAATGAGTTATTAGAATTACACATAAGTTTAAGGACATAATCCCATGCTTTCTGAACTTTGGAGCCCATAAAAACCAATAATAATCGGTAGTGCATAAGTAGATGAAACCTAAAAATAACCCATCAGAATTTTTCAAAAAATTAATGCTACTGAAGGTTTTTGTTGAAACATTGAATGCATTAAGATTTCCACTCCAAGCTCTATAAGCGACTTTATGAGAGAGTTTAAATTTGCACACATTTATCAAAAAATTAAGTATCCTTTCCATCATTTGTTGAAATAGTAATGATACTTTTTTAATTTTATTTTTATAATCCGCAGATTCTACATTAAAAATATTCTATTCATTGACAGTTTATGTTAATTTAATATAAGTTGTCTGAATAGACCATTTTGAAAAACATTCTCCAATGATGATTATTTCATTCGAATAGAAATAGTCACGATAATTATTTTCTAATTACATTTTAACAATCCGAAGTTTCCTTAAAAAATTAAAACCGGCCTTGGGGGATCCCTTGGATCACTGATAATGTTTACCTATCGAGGTGATCGCTAAAATATCTCAAACATTGGATGACTCATAGAACAAGAATTTGTGAATTGGCTATATATAAAATGTAACGATGTAATTTATGTAATATTTATTACTATTTTTAATTCATATAATGACTGATTGTTGGAGTTGTGGTTTACCTACTCGACTTTAACATTATTAAGACAAGTCAATGAATATTTATCTGTGAGATGTTCTTAAAATTTTATCTTTAATATACTGATATTGGCATCTTAACATATAAACTGAAAAAGATAGGACAAAATAATTTAAAGTAAATTTTGATTCTGGATAATGTCTGGTGCTCCAGGCACCAGACATTATCAAATCCAACCAGACATCTCAAAATTGTGCCAAAATGATTTCTCAAAGTTATACATAATATTTTAAGACTGAAACAATCATTGTAAATGATGTTTGTATGTTTAGTATAAAATGCCGCATTCTAGATACACTCTGGGGATCATTAATTTATTTTATTTTTTGAAAAAAATATCTTAATGGTTAGTTTATTATACTATAAAAACATCATTATCATGATCTGAATCAGCTTTTTGATGTGTATACAATGTGTTGCATTCATACCTATACTTATTTAATTTGTGCTTAAATTAACGATATCGTGTATCGTGACGTCACGTAGGTCATGAGCACGACAAAATTTTATATAACAAGTTTTACAAGATAATATAAAATGTGTTGTCTCACTGGTTGGGTGTCATAAATAACTAATAATTTGATTGATTTCTTTAAAAGACTAGAACTAATTTAATTAAAAAATATATTTTTTCTTAGCGAATAAACCATGCATGCACGAAGATTTTGTTTCAATTTCATTAATACCGTTTTTTTTTCTACCTAATTTTCAGTCGCCTATTTGCGAACCTCTGGATGGGACTAGAATGCTGAAATTTTCATCATCTTGGCATCTAGATATTTTATTTATTTTTAGAAATGATTTGTATAGATGAAACCCATGTATGTAAATGAGATAAATTTATTAATACTTGGATATCTGAGACACTTGGTTAGACGTCTAATGACTTTCCAGGTCTCTTAATATCTCACTTATGCCCGGTTTTTGAGGCAACTTAACGCTAGTTTATCTATTTGATAGCGCTAAACATCTGGTAACACAATTGCGTCTCTGAGCAACGCATCATTGTCGAATTTCGTCTCAAATTTGTCTGATCCAGTTAACTGTATTGAAGCCATAACTATTGATAGTTTAACTGAAATACTCATAATTCAAGTTTCACTGTAGTCACTGAAATGAAACTACCAAAAAAAACATTTATAACCAGCCTGACACATTGGGGTGGCAAATTTTGGACAACAAAATTTTAAATTATGTTGATCTCATTTCGTCTCTTACAAAAGACATTTGAATTTTGATTATTGAATAAATGTAGCAATTAGTTAAAAATTGCATAAAAATGCAACGTGAAAAACTCTTGATTCACTTGTCGATAGCCCTTATGAGTGTCCACTATCGTGAAACATTGAGACATTGTTGTTTACGTCGATGGGAAAGAACCGTCACGAAACTTACGCCCAATAAAAGCGTAAAATCTGCTAAACATACACTAGTCTGAGAGTACATACAATAATAAAACAACGTCAATTGATAATTTAGTTTAATCTTATTAAGTACGTAATTATCACTATTGAAATGTTGAAGTATACGTTGGTTCTGTTTGTAGTATTGGAAGTTTGTCTAGTTTATAGTTTACCAACATTAAATTGTAAGTACTTTATTTAGTGACCAATAATTACAATTAATATTTTAAAATATAGCCAATATGTCCATATTAAATGAATAATTGTCAAAAGTCATACAAAGACTATCCGTCGACAGCATATTGAAATCAAAGTAAGTGCAAATAAATAGATTTGTCTGACTTTAGTAAGCAAAACAAGGGATAGATAGAATATTGAAAACGGTCGTTAGGTAGTTTCGTTCAGCATAGAATAGTCATCCTAAATCCATTTTTGTATCCAACAACAAACATTTAAAATAATTAATAAGTCTTAATGACATAATCCTATTCTTTACTTTCACCATATTAATTTACAATCTATATTTATTTTTAAATTATAACCTTTCTCCTAAATTTACATACTGTTTTGTATTATTGATTGTTTTGATATTGAATTCGAAATGATATACACCAATTCAATTTGTTTTAAGTAAATACTTTGTTATCCAATCGCAGTTGTTACGGTTGACCTGTATTTTGAGATCGATTACATACTTTATCTACTCCATGGAATTGTTTATAATTTACATACTTCGATTGACTGTTTAAACGTTAATACATATCGACTCTACATTTATCCGTTAAATATACCATCTGAATGTTTAGGAATTAAAATGTTATATCGTTCAATAATTTGCATTTTAACATTAATTATTTCTCAATTCTAGGATTTACGATTAACATTATAATATTTGAGCGTTACTCACTAAAATTTTTAACAAAAAAAGGTCAACAAATACAAATATTTATTATAAAGTATTCTACTTATTACGTAAATTAGAAATAATGTAATGTGTAATGTGTAATTAGAAATAACTATTATAATTAGAAATAGTGGATACCTACTAACTTAAATAAAATTGTCTTTAATTTATTGGTCTAAGTATCTTAGTATCATATGTAGAATGTAGAACGTTGCTATAAGTATTCTTATATTATTTTTATATGTCACCATAAGTTTTCTTTTAATTCCTTTGTACAACATTAAATTTAAATCAATCCTGCCAGGTAAACAAAAGCCGTTTGAATTTTACACTCGAGAGGATTGGGGAGCGCAGCCAGCGTCTTACGTCACTCCGTTAAACACACCAGTTCCATATGTAGTCATCCACCACACGTATATACCAGAGGCGTGCACAACGCACAAGAAATGCGTGGCTGCAATGAGGTCCATGCAATCCTACCACCAGAGCCTGGACTGGGGCGATATTGGGTATAAGTAAGTTACTAATTTAGTTAAGTTAATTTAAGTGCAACTTTAGTCAAAGATAAGAAAAAGACAGTTGAATGTAAAAGAGAAAGGTTGATTTAGAAAAAGTTTAGTCAACAAATTTTTAAGACAATAATTTCATTGCTACGTTACGCTGACCGCAAGTGTATTTTAACATTAGGTGCTATAGGAAAAATAATATCTGCATCAATTATTGTACATCTTTACATCGGTAATTTGGTGTTGATCTACAATACTTTGAAAATCAAACAAAAATTCAATGCAACTAACTTGTAAATCTTGTAACAGTTTGAAAATATTGTTTTATTACACTTTTGTGCCAGAAGATGGCGTGGCGTGACTTCAGAGACTTTTTAGTGATGAAGCACGACATTTTTATATTAAATCAAATAATTACACACAATCCTTGGTGTAAGAATATTAATTAATGAAGATAATATTAAGTTATGAATTACTATGTACTTGGATAACAATAAGAAATATTTTTGTATTTTAGCTTCTGTGTGGGAAACAGCGGTGATGTATTCGAAGGAAGAGGATGGGAGGTGAAGGGGATACACGCAGGCCAGGCCAATGGTATTAGCATAGGCATATGTCTCATCGGAGATTGGAGAGGTAATTTTATTTGGAACTAGCTGTACTTCGCGGATTCACTCAGATTTATTTCCAGTTTCCGTGAAATTCCCGGAATAAAACCTATATTTGTACACAATTTCACCCAAACCGGTTCAGCACGTCTAGGCGTAAAAAGAGACTGACAGATAGACAGACAAAGTTCTTTCAAATTTATAACATTAAGAAAGGTTAATGAGGTTAAGTGAGGATTTTAATAGTACTTATAAAAATAGCCATACCACTTCTTCAATGCAAAACTGAATCTACGCAACTGATTGGATACTTTAATGTCAAAACCGACTGTGTTTACGAATACCTAATTTTATTGCAAAACAATGGTAACATCGCACGTAATTCAAATTCTAAGTTAAATATGATACTGTAACAAAAAATACTCCCAATAAAATATGTTGCATTGAAACAAATACGAAATGTGAACAAAAACGTTTGCTTTTGTAAATAGCCGGAAATATATTAAATATTCGCATTCACATCCTATATTACTACAAATCCTTGTAACCGCGGTATATGTTCGTTTTATAGCTTAAGGAAACTTAAATATGTTAAATCTAAAAAAAACATAAAATTGAGAAGTTTGGAAACGTATTTGAACATTTTGAATGCTCAAAATGCTCAATAGCTTTGCTCTATAATGGAATGAATTAGAGTGAATTACTCATTTAAATTTAAATTTACCTACTACTCATAGACTATATGTGACATAAGTATACTGATTCGTTAACCCATTAAAAAAAACTTCGCCTTAGCGTTAAAATATTATATGTGAATTTATGAATCGTGTAGCCTTTTACAAAAAAAAAATGAATGTCTATCGAGAAGTGACTATACAGTCTATCAAATATTAGTTAACCTTAACATTTAAACAGCTATTAAAATTAAATTGTGTTTTTACAGTTGACCAGCCGCCACAAGCTATGTTAGACGCGACCAAGGCCCTAATTCAAAGAGGAGTAGAAGAGGGGTACATCAGAGCAGACTACAAACTCGTGGGGCACAAACAAATCATGGCTACTGAGTGCCCTGGAACCGCCCTCTTTAACATCATTTCAGAATGGGATCACTTTTCCAATAAATTCAGTGTATTATAGAAATATTCCCTTTTGAAATAGTCACTATACATAATTATTCTGTGATGTTGATGCCATTGACTATTTTAATGTTCCAGAATATTGCAGAAAAATAACGACGATTACTGGTTTTGAATGAATGTGCCTACTATTTATTACTATTATATTTTATTAATAAATATTTGATGTTATGATAGTTGTGTATTATTTGATATAATTTAAGTTTATATTTGTTTAATTTATAAATTAGAACAATACAGTAAGAAGCAATATTTGCATCGAATAGTAAATATTTAGCTCTCTACATCGCAACGCTCTACTACTAGTAGTAGTAGGGGGAATCACCTTAATTATAAGTGATTTAAATATCACGAACCAATTTTTGTCGCACCATATATTTAATTCTATGACTAGCAGAATATAAATCGTCAAAAATATATAATATATGGAGGAATGTAATTATATTGTAATATACAATCACCGAGTAAATTAACAGGTACAGAAAGACGTCAGCAACATTATATTTAACATTTTATAATTTCAATAGTATTTTGAATATAAAGTTTCTAAATATATTTTTGTAGATAATATTATATTTGTCAATCGAGTCTATAATATCAAATTGGATCGAAATAAAAAAATATTATATTGGATTCAAATTGATTGTCAAATATTGAGAGTAGTTATATCTTATCAATTTCATTAATAGAACGCATTCCTTTTCACCTACTATAACAAAAATAATATATAATATATATTAAAAATAATATATGCAATATTTAAAAATAGCTATATTGTACATACCTGAACGTAGTCTTCCGCAATAGTAATTTTAAAAATATCCTATCCATTATCAGTAACTACTCGTTAATGATCCACAGAGTATGTTACTCTATATTTTCTAGTTTAAGTTAAACCAATATAATACAACAGTCATACCCAAAGCGTTTCTAAATCTCAAATATTTGATTTCTGCTTCTTCATTGAAATTAATAAGCGTAGTTTAGCAAATAAAAAACAATAATTTTATAGATAAGCTAACCAAAATAGAACGTAGTGATTTATACTTATAGAAGTAACATGCAGTTCTGCCATTAAATTTTTATATTCTTTTAAAATAGTAGTACGCGATTGACCAGAAAACTATTGATTGTTGAAGATTCACCAATGTGACGTAGCTGTAGCAATCTTCTATCATACCTTAAATTTTGCTATTTAAATAAACATCATATAAAAGAAAACTAAGTTCAGGGATGGGATTACAATAACATAAATACAAAGAAAGACGTGACGGAACTAATGCGCCAAAATGTTGTCGGTAACCAATTATTGTGTGTGGGAAATTATCAAAAATTGTTATGCATTGCACTCACACATTCACGTCTGTACTAAAACATGTTCATGTAATTATTATAACGGCAACATGGCTCTTTAGAAATAAAATTTGGTAAAAAATAGAATAGAATAAGAAATATTTAAAGCATTAAGACACGGCCAATAAAAAGGAAAAAGTTAGCCACTTCTTTCAAGCCGGTCGCTAACGGATGGAAAAACAATGGGAATCTATCTTATCCCCTTCCTTTCCTTAAATATACCAATGCAACATTATTGCCACACTTTATTGTTAAAGGTATTCATAGGCTTAGATTGCAGTCAGTCACATAATAAGTGAACTGTATACTCCGCTTATCAGCTGTAACATACAACAAGCACGAAAAATAGTAACATTCATTTAATTGCGTCTTATTCAAATCAATCATTAATCATTTAATCCGTTGCAAATTCACGTTGCCAAATAAGGATAATCGAATTTTAATCACACTTAAACGTTGAAAAAAAATCAACGATAATATTTTCAAGAATTTGAAATATGTAAAGAAACCGCACCACTCCTTCGGTATAGTTTTTTCTACTATCACCTCCGAAGAATAGCAAAGTGTAGATAAAAATTACAGGATCAACATGATAATTCTGAATCTTTTTAGGGCTTTGTCAATAGACTCACATTCCCTACTCTTCGATAGCACAAAAAAGTCGTTCCATGTAAACTCATAGTGCAACATCCAATACAACATCTGTATTCTGTACAGCATTCAATTATTGTTGAAATAAACATATTTAAATTTCATGGTCTTATCTCAGGACACAAGAATGTTATCTAGACTAACATTAAAAAAGAGGAAAGATTACATTTGTTGTTTGTTTGTTTAAATTGAATAGGCTCCGAAACTACTGGACCGAATTGAAAAATTATTTTATTGGAATCCTACATTATCCCTGATGAACATAGCTGGGTATATGACATTATGCTAGGGCAACGATGCCGCGTGGAACAACTAGTCTTAATATAATTAAACATGATATATTTTATATATCTTACCTTAAATCACCACAACAAATTCGTTCTAGATTTTATATAATACTTAAAGAAACAATCTAAAACAGCGACGAAGCGGATCCTAACTGTATCAAAATTCACAGCATCCATTAATAACCATTAGTTTTTCTCCATTTTATTTCGCACGTGGTATTCAGAGTCCGCAGGGGATTAACCGCGGAAGGTTGATGCCATATACATAACAATATGAAATCCACGCAGATGTTATAGTCCGGTTAGCGGTTGTAACAAGCAACAGTCGAGTTTGATTCCACCCAAATTGTAACATATTATTTTTGAAGAGTTACAATTCAAGGAATTTAAATTATTTTAATTGTATAAGTTATTTTTTAACACAATTTATTCTTATATTAGTATTAGTTCTCCATGAGGGATTCAAAAATTTGGATCGTCAGACAGGTACTATAATAAAGCATCAATATAAATATTTGATTTCACCTGCTCTAAATTTTTCACATACTATAAATTTTGTTTTTATCACTCTATAATGTGGTATCTTCTAATTTAGTATCATCATATTTTTGTTTAATAATAACACAATCTTTCGAATTTACAATACATTTCTTATCTATGTAAATTCTTATATATCACATCAGTAATGTACTCTCGAATATTTATATATTTTCTGATAACGAAATGGATAGGACGTATTCTGGGTTTTACTATTTACGCATATCTTTATATTATTATAGCAATGTTTTTATTTATAGATAAATATCCAGTAGTGCCGAAGATTAGACAAAAATAATAAGGATTGCAATGGTGTTGGTGTTATTCAATGTTATAATGATGTGCACGAATTTATTGAGTGTTACAAGTATTCCTGTGAATAAAGGTCAGTAATTTTTTTATTTGTTTCTTAACCAAATTAATTATTAAACTAGGCAAATAAATCTATAATGTTGTTGAATCTAATTTAAATCTGCAGACATATTTTTATCCACAATATGTAATACTTAATTAATAAAAAATATGCATTTAATTAATTGTAATATTATTTATTTTATATTAATGAAACAAACTAAATATTTTTTTAATATCCATCAACAACGGTCTACCTATTAATTAATGGTAAATATCTTCTTTTAGAAGAAGGCATAGACAACGAAGTAATCACATACAACTTCCCATTCGTAAGTCGCAAGGAATGGCACGCCAGGCCACCAAAGCAAGTCCTTCCCTTGAACGTCCCAGTTCCGTACGTGGTTATCCACCACTCCTACCAACCAGCGGCCTGCACAGAAACTAGCAAATGTGAAAAGGCTATGAGGTCTATGCAAAACTATCACATGGACGAAAGAGATTGGTGGGATATTGGATATAAGTAAGTACTTCTCTTTGGATAATTTAAGCAATACATTCCAACTATTTGACTTAGGCCTTCTAATGCTATCCTACATAAAAAGGCTATGAGGTAGGTATGTAAAATTTTCTCATGAATCTAAGAGTACGGTAGCACATTTGATATAGGCGAACACTTTTATTTTCAAATATAGATTAAGATTATTACTATGCAGAGAGATCGGGCTATATATAAGTATCACAATGGTGCACGAAAATAGTTGGATAATTCTTTTCAAAGGTATTAGATATTAACCATTTCAATTATGGATTTTGACTGGGCGTTTCTTCTACTAAAGAAAAGTTAATTACTCGTTTCGTATCGGTATGCAAAATATTCCTATTTCAAGAGCATGGTGGTATTGGATATAAACAGGTGATGTGGTTTAATTGTTATGAAGGAAGGTCAACAAGCGGCCGCCTCTGAAGGTGGGTGACAAATAGCGTTCGATATTTTTTACTTGTCATAGTAGTTAGTATCAAATCACAAATATCTACAAAGCTATATTCATCAACAGCTTGTGAATTTTTGGAGCCTATTAGTCAATCTACCCTTCGGTATTTTCTAGAAGAGCGCCAAAGCTCTCAAAAAATAGAGCTATAACACCAAATAACCATAAAATATACGGTGTAAAGGTTTAAAAGACTTAAAAGCATCCAGATAACATGTTCTTAAATATGAATTTTGATCTCTCTAAAATTTAAATGTACTGTCAATACCTTTTTAGTACAGCTCATTCACACCCCGTATTTCGTAAAGGGCGTAGTGATCACAATTTACTATATAATATTATTCACGCGTTCTACGTATTAATTACACTGACCGATATCATTCAAGTGTACACGCGTGGTGACTCATTGGATATGTATTGATCATGCGTCTTCAATGAATTTGTTGTATCGTCGTTCTTTTGTGTATGAAGTACTTATTTTGGGAATTTTACTTTCTCGAGTGAATTACCGATTCCCCTATTCGGCCTTGAAGTGCTTGTATTTTGATGATCGATGTCTTAACGAACAAATAGATCCGGTTTTTATGCCTTGAAAAAAAAATGTTTTTTTGTCTCTCACAGGACCGAGAACCTAATGCAATGCGCTAAGGTACCTATATCAGAGGGAGTAACTATCTATATCCATGTTTTAAGTTTTGGGTCTAAATGTGTGGTATTCCGCATTCATTAGAGACAGTTTTATCTCAGTATCGAGATATAACGTAGCGAGGAACATATAGTTCAAAATATGTTTTCTAGTATATGACACAGTGGTTTTAAATTCTAGCTTCGCAGTGGGCGGCGACGGATCAGCCTACGAAGGCCGCGGTTGGACCACTTTAGGCGCACACGCATTGCGGTTTAACAACTACAGCATCGGAATATGCCTCATTGGAGACTGGAGATGTAAGTGTAAATTTATTATGCCATTAAGTATTGTGTTGGTGGAACAGATAAGGTTTATGAGCTCTGAACACCAATGATAATTGTTTATCCTTCATACTACCTCTTTATACTTGATATTATTACTGTATACTTACCTACAAATACTATGGTTGAAATTAAGAAGAAACCTATTTATTTCGCACTATAGGTGAAATAGTTTTATATGCATCGAGTAGGTTTTTTTTCTTATACAGCAGGCAAGCTGAGCATGCGGTTCACCTGATGTTATGTGACTGACCGCAGCCCTGAACAGTATTGCAGATGTCTTGTTGGCTTGAAGGGATAAGTAAAGGAATAATGCTGGCAAATCGGGAGAAGAGTAGAACAGAACGTAACTACACCGGTACGAGCTTGGCCTAATCGTGCAATGCGCGGCCTTTATTGCTGAAGTTGTTATGCAGTAGAATTCTACTACAGAGGGTTATTACCCTCTGCCGCCACCTATGGGTAGAAATCTGTGGCGACACACGTATTCTTATCCGTTACCACATAGTAAATATTCCAGATGTAAATGATATTTGTGTTCATTTTAAATTACTTTAACTTCCATAACTATATTCTACACATAGATCGAATATTACGTATATTGTATATTTTTATTTATTGTATGTATATATATCGTCAATTATATAAGAGCCAACCAATTATTTACAAAGCAAAGTCAAGACATTATAATATGTATTGTTTATTGCATACAATGATAATGACAGTCCTGTGGCGAAAACCTTGTTGTTTAAACGTATTTACTTATTTTTTCCCTATCGCATGTCGTCATTCAATGATATCCGATAATGAAGCTGCAGATAAGAGCTTACACTCTGATATAAAACATGTGTATTTTGCTTGATATAGATATGATTATTTTTTTTACCTATGTTTTGGAAACGGCTAATATTAAAAATAATAACCTGTTATGTTATAAACAAATATTGACCTTTCACTTGATACTATACTCGGGTATATTAAACTCGCTTTTTTCCCCCTACCGAATTCGCTCATCTTCAAACTCAACATTTTCTTTTGTTGTCTAAATTATCCGCCTATGAAATTTTACCAAGATCTCAACGATACTTCAGTTATCGTCGAACAAATTTTTCATACTTGCAATTTGCATACAATCGCCCGGCCATCTCGACTTTGAGACTTCACTTCGACCGGTCAATAATAGAGGAAATTTCACACAAATTGTCAAGAGATTGATTTTTCAACTGTGTGGATAACATTGTAAATAAACACGCGTACCAACGCAGGTTACCGTGAATAAATAAATTGAAATTGTTTTTCCCTTCTCTAAGAAAATATATCATGCGTTAAATTTTAAATTACCTATTATGTATTAAATTTTCTCAATCTAACCATATTGAAGCATTTCCACATCTTTTAATTTTATGAAATGCAATTAATGCACCTTTTGTTAGTGTAATACATTTATTACACACATTTAATTTTTCCAATACTTTTTCTACAGTCGAAGTACCGCCACAAGTGCAATTAAAAACAACCAAGGCGCTCATCTCTGCTGGTGTCGAACTTGGTTACATCAAACCTGACTACAACCTCATAGGACACCGGCAAGTTAGACGGACCGAATGCCCTGGTGATGCCCTCTTTAAGGAAATACAAACCTGGAGTCATTTCTCCTCCTTTCCATCGAACGTGAAAGATTTACTGTATGTCGAAGAAATTCCTAAAGCTATACGAGAGGAATGGAAGAAAAACGGGATTTTGGAATTGAAGTCGTATTAATTAAATTGCTGTAATTCAAGTATTGATGTACAAATTTAATTTAAGTTTTATAGTTCCTTTATAAATGTAACAAAACTAATATAGTTAAGATATAGGCAAAAGTAGGTGAATTGTTTGTAAATATTTGCAGTATGTGGTATTGATTAAACATAATAGTTATGAAATCTGTACTTTTCTTATTCACTACTTTAATAATGTAAATTAAAGTAGTGAACTAAACACCTCAAGTAATTGAGTCGACGTTTTTCTCTCTTCGAGTCTGTTCCTATTTGAATTTAAAATTTGTTTTGTGACGACATTTTGTTAAAAGTGGGTAAAATATGAAAAATAGCATTTTGTTTCATAAAGAATGATATTTAGATAGATGCTTATGCGCCCATAACCATATGCAGTACCTTTGAGATTCTGCTCTTTTATTTTATTGGCACATATAATATAATTCCAGACGTTGTAAAAATATAATAACCATTAAAATCTAGCCCCCTATTCACAAATGCTATTCGCTAGGTGCAAAGTAGGTGGTGGGAGAACCCGAATCGACCGCAGCGCTCACCGTGGCTAAAAAAGCAACTTACCCCAGACGATTTGTCACTTTTTACCTTTATTACCGATACGCGCGTGCTTTTAGAAATAAATAAACATGTTTATAAAATCATAAAAACATGGTTATACAACCATAAAAACATGCTTATAAAAGCATGTTTGTTTATATTTAAAAGTTCGCGTTTATAATGATATATACTAGCTTTCCGCCTGCGGCTTAGGGCGCGTGGAATACAAAATTCTGTACTTGGTGGTATGACAATTTATACGATTTAGAAACGTTTATCTGTAAATATATCTTGTCAAAACTTAATTTTTGAAAAAATCCCATTAATAAACTTCTATTTTTATTTTAAAAGAACTATCCAATAATTGCGATTTAATAACTGTTGTTTTCAAGTCCAAATTATATCCTTAATGAAATATAACAAAAGTGTCACTGTTTATGTTTATATAATTCCAATAATTCCATTTTAAATATTAATATACTCTCAGAATGAAAGAGACTCGTATGTTTTCACGCATTTAACGCGTATTTGCTTATAAACGCAAATAATAACTTCTGCATGTTGGTTAGTCTTTATTGTGATTGGCCACCATGACGGTAATCTACTCTGGAAATCAAGAGAACGCAAAGTTTTTATTAGAAAGTATTGTGCAAACACTATTTAAAAAGATTCAACTTACCTACGCGTATTGATATTTTTTGATGGATCGCTTTGAACCCTCATATCTTTTTTGTTTGTTAACCGATTTGAATGAAATAAACACTAGAACGTCTGCGGGGCGTGTCGTAATATATTATCGAAAACCGCATTTAAATCGGTTAAAGTTTTATTTACTTACTTTCTGTAAAGTCCGCCATGAGAAAGCCTATTTATACTATTAAACTTTATTAATTGTGGCATGTATGTATGTAAAAAAAAGATAAATATTATTATTGATGGTATAGATATAGGTAGAGAACTAATTGAGTACGATGTACCATTAGAAATAATTGTTTGTTTATTATTTTTCGTAATGACTGTCCGCACTCCGCTGCTATTGCAACCGCTAGTTGGCGTTATCATCGCGCACCTTGTCAATACCGATTGGAAAGTTACGAAAATCTGACGTTTCTGTCAAAATTTGTATGTATTCGTTCCGATTTTCGGGACTTTCCGATCGGAATCGCATTTCTGAATAGGGGGCCTGAAAGAATCCTTTGTTCAGAACAGTCTTAAAAACTTAGGATATTTCTATTAAATTCCTGAGGAAATGAAACAATATATAATATGATAAATATCTCACTTAACTATAAATTATGAATAATAACAAAGGTAAATATGACGTGACATACGGTTTAGCAATCAAAGAGGAAAAGATTGATCACTCGATTACAAAATTGTGATAATAATGACAATAACCGCGAGTTGAATTGTATAATAATAATAGTCATTATTTTAGTTTGAGTCAGTTCCTCGTGTGGCTGTTATTTGTTTTAAACTAACCTTCAGCAGAAGTACTTTTTGTAGGTAATTTTCTAATTTAATAATTGAACTACTTTGAACGCTATAAATTGAATGTTTCTGACATATTTTGTTGAACATTCATGATTTATGAAAATCATTTAAAAACTCTTTTTGGCATCGATACCATAAAAATCTGTAAAAAATAGCCTATTTTATTTTTTTACTAGCTGCGCACCAGGGCTTCGCTCCCGTGGGAATATTGGGATGATATATAGCCTTCCTCGATAAATGGGCTATCTAACACTAAAAGAATTTTTCAAATCGGACCAGTAGTTTCTTAGTAGATTAGCTCGTAGATTAGCGCGTTCAAACAAACAAACAAACTCTTCAGCTTTATAATATTAGTATAGATGTAACATGTGATGTTGTGTTACGAATGTAGAATACTATTGATCATGACCAATTAGTATTATAACAAATTGTATGAATGATTTTTTCTTTGAATGGCAGACCAAGCGAAAGACAAATATTATATTTTTTATTTTAACTGACAAATCAACAAATGATAAAAAACGTATACATTTTACCTCCATTACTACATATTACAAGCATTTATGAATGAATAATAATAAGTCTGATGAGGAAGTTCATTGAAATCATAAATTAAAACGATATTAACGTCATGTGTTATAAATAATTAGAGGTACTTCCCAAAGTGATACTAATAAAGAATTCTTAGAAAAGGTCAAAGTGATACTATGACGTATGACTAACGTAGAGGTACATATCGATTAATATTTAGTAACGTTTGCGTGGTTTTTATCTGCTCCATATACATTATACACGTAGATAGTTTATTAAAGATGTGTGTGTGTTTTTTTATTATTAGCTGTGACTTATGACATTTCGTTAAGGAATGATCCTTGTTTACAGCCGTTTTCAATAATGTATCAAAGATTATGGATAGATTGTTATCTCAGATTATATGACGTTAGATTGACGTAAGACATAGCAAAGGCTATCCGTCGTTAGGTTAGGTTATATTGAAATACGAGTCAGTGCAAGTGGATAGATTTGTAGGACATTAGTCGTCAAGACAAGGGATAGATAGAATATTGAAAATGGCCGAAAGTCATTAATTATCGCGCTTATCACGCGCTTAGTTTAAACAGTTTTTGGCAACTTAGGCCTTCAATACGGAGAGTATTCCATTGGTTTTGGATAAATTCTAGTGTTCCCTTTTGACAAAAAACAATCAAATTGTGAAAGTTGCAATAGAGATATTATTAAATTCACTTAAAAATTCAAATCACGTTGTAAAAGGAATAGGAAAAATATCTGAATAAAAGCTATAATAGTAGTAAACATACTTTAATGACAAGATGATTTTCACAAAAATATTATTTCTTACAAATTCCATCATACAATATAAATAGTTTAGAAATTTTTGCTTATTTCATATTGATAGGATTTATCTGTGACGAAGTATTTTAAAATTATATTCACATGGATATAATATATACTTAGGTACCCATTTTATCACATAGTTTAATCATCTTTAGATATAAGAAGATAAAAATTGTAAACATATAATTTATTTATAAATATAATTTAGCAGGTTATTATAAACATAATATATGTATGGAAGCTCACAATATAAAGAATTTGAAAAATACACATTTATTTTTATAAAATAATGATGCAAAACTGTGGATCAACATAACATCACACTTATATAACGCTTTGTTATAAAAATATTTAGTTTATGGATGTTAATAAAATCAATCCTAATCCACAAAACGCAACCATAGACTAATCTAGCTTTTCTAATAAAAGCTTGTCAACCAATCCTTCGATTGGAAAATCGATTGAGAGATCAATCTTTGATCGCGTTTTTTGATTAGGATTGGTTATTTACATTCAACGTAAAAGTCGAACATAGGTATTTTTATTTGGAGAACAAAACATTTTTTGTTTTCAATTCCCGTTCCGCCAATTTAAGTGATGTTTTAACGGTATTTACAGTAGATGCTTTACTCCAAATAAAACTGAAGTACTCCTCCATCAAGAAAAAAAACAGTACAGTTTATGGTAAATATATTCGAACATAATGCTCCAACATTGAAAGTCTGTTATAATATGATACATGTTCGTTATAGTCTTATAGCAGAATTGTCTTATGTCAAATACTGGATGCATAACTTTGAGAGTCATAAATATCAACTTATCCATTATTTTTTAATTTTGTACTTGATAATATAAAAAAAATCAGCAATACAATATGGGTATATTGTATGAGAGTTTTCAAATTGACAAAAGACCCAAAGATATCTGAGCGAAGAAAATATATTTAATGACACAATAATTGATAATAATTGATTTAAAATTCACTATTCATTATATATAGTTTGTGTGTAATTACATAACATCAACACGTAACATCAATTTCATAATTTACTTGCAGAAGACATTGGAACAGTTTCATTTTGTAGTTCGAAAAATTACGATCAGTTACTTATTTAATCAGAATAATATTATCAATAATATAGTCAATTTTATTGGTTCATTTTGTTTTACAAAAAATAATAACTGCGAATATAGTAAAAACGTTAATGTAATGGTATTCCTTAAAGAATTCGTACAAACCATGTGTGTAAGGAGTTTCTTACCTGGAAATAATAATCTATGAACTTTAGTATATAAATATTATTTTTCACTGAATTCGTGTTCATAACACATAAACCATAGGAATAGGCCCAATCATTTTAATATAATTTTATCAATATATTTACGCTTTACCATTTTAAAACACTGAAAATCATTACATTTTTAAAAGTGTTATTTATACCATTATATAGGTAAAACAATTCTGTTATTCTGTACTATCCGATGATATTAAAAATACTTAAATTTAACATAATTAAAAACTAATATGTATTAGCGTAGCTTTGGCTTCATAAGAACAATTGATTTATTACTTAACACAATTATCATGATTAAATTTAGCAAGATATATAAATAATTAATATTTCGTTTACAAATTAATAAGCTATTGGCTAATTTAATAATAACATTATAAATAAGGTAATTACTTAAATTAAATATTTCAGATTCCAGAATGATTCTTCGTATAAATGGTGGAACCATTCAGTTAAGAAATTAATATACACTTAATTTAATAATAATATTAACTACGCAGAATTTTATTATTATAAACTCAACGCCATCGATAACTTTAGATATACATTTTAGCTTTGATTAACACATCTTTAACATTTAAAATAGATTTAGATTGGAGCATACAATAAAGGAATAAGTATAGAAGTGGAGTTACTATACATCATCTGAATTCAAACAATTCGACATCCAATTTTTTTTAGTAATAATTAAAAAAATGAAAGTTTTAGACTCACAACGAAAATGATCTTACAAGTATCGTACGATTGTTAAAACTGTCAATATTATCTATTCACATTAGGAAAGTCGTGCAAACTCTGTAGAGATGGAATTCAATACATCGAATAGTCTATTGATGAAAAGTACAAAATCTGTTGCCGGAAATTTTATAGCAATATCATTCATGTCTACATTAAATATTTATATTTAGGACTAAATAGTTCTTAAGGAATATTTCATTTCAAATCATAAAAAATTAGTCAACTACTCCTATTGTTTTCTGGTGTATTTTATAGCAGTACCTATACTGTTGGCTTCATTGAAATGTTATTATGGTAGATGAATTCGCTGACTATACCAAATTTTTTATAAACTATAAACACAAAAAAGGTATAAAAAATCTAAAATATCTACAGAAACATCCCCTTCCAAGAATACACGCCTTCCAAAGATTTACTAGGATATTGCATAAGAATTTCCGGCAAAGTTACCACATAGAAAACCACATCAATATGTCTACTCTAATAAATTGATATTAAAATTCAATACATTCGTCTAATATCTACGGTACTACAGATCAATACTGTTCATAGACCCGTGTTTTATACACCGTTGCATTTTGAACTTTATGTTCATTTAGTAGAGCTGAGTTTCGGCAAGCGAGGCCTCGACAAATGCATTTAAAAGCCTTTTTATTTTTTTAAAGTCAATCTATTTGTTTTCTATAAGCGTTTGAACTTGAAGAACAAGATCTCGAGCTAGTGATAGTACCGCTGAAGCATCGTGACGCTCGGCCATCTCTGTAAGGGTTAAGAAAAACAATAATTTGTGAAAAATTTACGGTATTAAAATTTCGATGCGTTTGACGATTAATAAAAATATTCTTCGATCTCAAAACACCAAAGCTAAACGATTCATCTCAGAAAATAAATACGAATTTTTCACAAAAAACATAATTCATAATTATTTTTTGAACAAATATAAACAACATAGAAAAATCATTTCATAGTTTCTTATTCAAGATTAATTTTCTCCTTTGATCTGATAAATTCAAAATTAATATCTTTAAAAATCTCACCTTTTATTTTAGGTCCTTCGAGCCGGATCCTTCCTATAATCTCATTTCTACTACAAAATAAAACACTCACCATTAAAGAACTTGATGATATCAGTAAAATCCATTGAATTAGCTAGTATGACGTCCCGGTAGGTTTCGAGTAAAGCTAGCGCTATGAATAACACCATGTGCTCTGAGGCGACGTATCGCGCCACCCAGATTAACTCCCACGCTGAAAATACCTGTAAATAATGTTTGTATTAAGTAAGCGAGTTTTTAAAACACTTCTAAAGTCTCTTTTTAAAGAAGATTCAGAATAGAATTGAAGCGATTAAATTCTATAAAGGAAGAGACTGAAATATAGAAGAAAATCTTTGAAGAATATTATGTCTAATTGACGGGTTGATAAGGGTCTATTCTCTGCTCGTTCGAAGCCAGCAATTACTCCTTTCATGGGTATAGGATTACACATTAAATAGACATTAACAATCCTTAGTATTAATAATAATGAAAAAATACCATTTCAAAATATAATCCAATCAGATTAACAAAACTAAAAAAAATTATAATTGATAATACTAATAACGACAATCTTATAGAATTATTGAAAACTCAATATCAATAAATAAACCAAAAAATCTGTATATATAAAACAAAGACGGGTTTTTACAACATTTATTAATCGAGATCTGCTGGATTACTTCGGCAGAAAATTCGCAGG
>LQNK01000817.1:109394-127294 GCA_001586405.1 Phoebis sennae | reverse complement strand
TCCAATCAGATTAACAAAAGTAAAAAAACGTAGGTACGATATAAAGAAATATTCAAAACACCATATCAAAAAATAAATCAAAACATAAAAACTTACATCTTGATAAAGCATCTCTCTCTTGAAGTCAAGAAGGAACCAGCGGTAGCAGAAGTAGAAATGAGTGTAGTCGCCGTGCGCGTGCATCAGTTCGTACAGCTCACAGTCCAGGATTTGAATCAATGACCTGCAAATCATTATTGCACAATTTAATTTAAAAAATCTGAAACTGTTATTTGAAATATACATTCTGAAATAAATCAAACGGAAACATTTCTTAACAAGTTGATTAGAAATAAAGGACAATACAGTTTGCCCTCACGGCAACGAATATTTAATGTTACATTTGAGACACATTGAAATATTTTCAACCAAGATACCCACAACCACATACACCAATTTTTGAATTTTGAAATTTGGAATATGATTGCAATACATTGTCCTGATTAGCCTATTTATTTTAGTGTACTAAGTGTGATAGGTAATAAGTGTGTATCTATACAAACTTCACACAAGCGGAAGTTTATACATATGCTGTCAACGATTTAAGAAGAATAGTGGGGCGCGTCTTCGTGGAGGAATTTATCTATACATCTTTTCGGATCTTATATCTCATCCAATTAATTTGTACAAAATGATCACACTTTTTTTAGTTTCTTTCAGTTTAACTCACCTCATATCCGCAAAATGTGCGTCCATAGCTTGTCCTGACGGGAAGTTGTCCTTAGCACGACTCATGAGGTGCGTGAACAGCGCGTGTGCGACGGCTTCGTCCCGCATTATGACCAGCAAGGGCGCGGCCAGGTCGCACATGCCTTGCATGTAGCCCGTGTCCAGGTGTTCCCACACGTAGCTGTGGATTTCGTTTCGTTTATATAGGTTGTACGCCATATTAGACTTCCTATAGTGTTAATGGCGCGTATTATGACGAGCAATAGCGCGGCCAAATCGCACACGCCTTGCATGTAGCCCGTGTCCAGGTGTTCCCACACGTAGCTGTGGATATTAGTCCATTTATGTAGATTGTACGCGATATTAGACTTCGTATAGTGGGTGAACCTTATGAGTTATACCTAGTATGACCTAAGAGGCGCAATATGACGAGCAATAGCGCGGCCAAATCCCACATCTGTTACGTGTAATTCGTGTCGAAGTGTTCCCACACGTAGCTGTGGATATTGTTCCGTTTATATAGGTTGTACGCGATATTAGACTTCTTAGTGGGTGTAACTATGAGTTGTACCTAGTATGACCTAAGAGATGTGTTAATAGCGCGCAATAGCGCGGTCAAAACGCACGTGCCTTGTGAGTAGCCCGTGTCGAAGTGGTTCCACATTTTGCCACTTTACACCCCAAGACCACGCTAACAGTAAAGTGCTCGAAACGTCGGGTTAATAATAATGTATAATAAACCGCGTTTAAAATCCTTAAAAAAGTATTGTATTTAATATGGAATGTTAAAACAGACACACGAAAATACTAGTACCACATTATATGGTGCCTTAATTCTTAATATATACTCATGTTCAAGCAAATAAATAAATATGATACAGTCTGGGGATACCCATTTACCTTCGATAAAAAAAAGCACAAACAAAACATGGTGGTTCATTAATACTTACGTGCACATGATGTTCCTCAACTTGTCCAAGTTCTCGTCATTGAAGAACGGATAGTTCCTGTCACATCTTTGAACGTCTTTCTCGATTCGATGGAGGTTTAATGCGAAACTCTCTACTAATTCGTTCTGTAACAGGAAAAAAACTATTTTATACAGCGAATTTATCTCGTTGTCAATACTTTCACGGTAATTATAATTATCTGGAAGCGTTTCCTTGCAACGATTAAATATATTTTATATTACCCACCCCTGCGGTTTCACCTGCATAAGATCCCGTGGGAATATCGGGATTAAAAATGTTTATACACCGATGTTAGGTTGAAAGAAGAAAAATACATCTGTGAAAACCTCATTCGAATCAGATCAGTAGTCTTCATGTGATGCAAGCACAAACATACAGACCGACAAAAAAATCAAACCACATTTTTGGGTTCTATATCGATGTAATAACATCCCCCGCTGATTAATTTTTAAATATCTTGAATGTACAGAATTTTCAATTTCTACAGTTTTATTATACGTACAGATTTATAACATTAAAACGGTTCATCTTTGTATGAATTGTAAACTTAATAACATTACCAAGGAGAAATAGCAAGGTGAGAAGTTTTAAATTAGGGTAATTATGAGATGTGCAGAATTTGTAGTATAACGTAAATGAAAACTTACGGAATAAACTCCGCCATTGGAGCTAGCCGGTGAAACACAATTGGATCGATTGTCGCCACGGTCTGGCTCCAAGGCATCGAAAGATGCTCCTGCTGAATGCGACTCTTCCCGGAGAACTCCCAAAGGACTTCGCGCGGGACTCGCTGGTGCTGAAAAAAATTTCTTGACATTTATTTGATACTAGCTGTTCCTTTCACTTTGAGTCATTGCCTCAAAGGAGAAAGTAAGTAAGCTGTGCCCCTGTAATCTCCCATTGTCGCGGGATTTCCGGGATAAAAGGTATCTTATGTCCTTTCGGGTTTCGAACAATTCTGTACAAAATTTTATCAAATCGGTTCAGTTGTTTAGGGTTGAAGGAGAGACAGACAGAGAGAGAGAGAGTTATTTTCGCATTAATATTAAGAAAGGAAGGATAGTAATAAAGTTAGGACTTTTTCGATATTAGAATTAGGATTTTATCGACGATTAAGCTGCTGTTATCCTCGTTAGATTATTAAATGACATGTGTTAAGGAATATCCCTTCCTACAATTTAAATATATTTTTTTTGTAGAATTTAATCTAAATAAATTTAATAGTAGTATTTATTATTTATTTATTTAACAGTTGTTGCCACTAATTTTAAAAATATTAACTCTACTTCAGGTACCAAGAACGCCCCGTTTAGATATAACATCAACGTGTACATCCATATTAAAAAATAAAACATACCTGTCGTACCTCCAGACGCTGGCGACCCTCCAGTCACGGCCAAATCAACCGAAGGATTCGTAACAATAACACTATGCGTCGCAACTTGGTTCGGCGACGGCTGACTCTCCTCCATGCTCTTATTATCCCCGTTCATATTCGCATTAGCGCTATCCACACTACACAGCAGCCCCCTCCCATCGCCCTTCTGTACAATCCCTTCAGCTAACCTCTTAATTTCCGCGATACTTTCCCGTCTCAAATCTGGGTTTTCCACTACGCTTTTGATGACTTCATCGTCGTCTCGGTCGTAGGATGTATCCAAATCACAGGTGTCAGTCTCTCCGTTAACCTTCTTCTCATCAGCTTCGATGTTGTCGACTTCGTCTATGCTGGGAGCGCGGGATAGAACTGGTTTCGTTTCGAGTTTCTTTTGTTCTGTCTCACTGGGCTCGGGGGATACGATTGGAGGATTGTCGGATATAACGCTGCAATCGTCTTCGAATACCTGAAACATTTAAAAATGTTATTGCTAGTCGAAAGTTAGTATAAATCAACAGCTTTTGTCATAACTTCTCCCCTACTTTATTATATCCCATAAATGTTATTTAAAAAAGAGAGACAGGATCATAGAGTGAGACTATAAAATATTATTTTTTCCAAGATATAATGCTGACCTAAGAATTTCTCGATCTTTTTCCCCTATATCAATGTGGGTATATATTATTATTATTCATAAAATACAATGTCTTAATGTTGAATTTTATGATGGTTCAGATTTCGAAGCTTGATTATCGTGGGTGTTATGTACAACTTCAATGATACCAACCTCGTTAGGTTCAACTGGTTCAGGCTTAGCCTTTCCAGAAGATTCTGAAAGCCTTGCAATAGACGCAGCCGTAGCTTCTCTATCCCGCTGCCTTACAATGGCTTCTACACAGAGCCATTCTGACATCGTGGTCTCGTACTGGCGCCGATATGTGGAATCTTGTTCTTGTCGCTCTTCGAATGTTGTACCGAATCTGAAAGATATTAAGGATTGAAAAATATCAAATTTTATGGAACATTAAGAAATTACAGATAATAATTTTTGAGTATACTATTGATAATGAAGAGTTTGTTTGAACGTGAATCGGGAAATTCTATGGGCTGCATAACATTATGCTACGATAGCCAACCGCGCGAAATAGCTAGTGTAATGTAAATTTATATAAAATTCAGATAAGATTTGATTTTAGAAACATAGAAAATCCTTTTCGAAATAATATCTGCAGTAAAATCTTTATTTTACTAGTCTTTACTAGAAGAAATAAAAGATGTTTTCACAACGATTTTAAAGCAACATAATACAAAACTCACTCATAATATCCCAGTAAGAAGGGCCATACTTCCTTGCGGATGTCGTGCTGGACTCCTCCATAGTACACGATGCGGTATACTTCATCCTTGTCGGCGATGACGCCTCGATCGTCCATTATGGACCGCCATCTTTCTTCTGTTAGGCCGTCTTCTGCGCCATCTATGCAAAGTTAATATTCAAATAATTGCAATTGGAAAACTTGCTCCTTTGTGAAGCAAATAGGACAAAACGTAATTAAACATAATAATAAAACCTTCAAATGGTAGTTACTCAGAATTTTATACAATAAATGCTACGGATGTTGGTTGGTTAGTTGGTTACGCAAGTAGTGGACTAACAAAATTGTATTGTTATCGCCTCAGAACGCGCGCGAGATTATCTGCCGCCGCATTGTGCTGCAGACCAGCTCGATTGGTGCCACTCTATATACTACTCACCTGCAGGTACAATAGCGGGGTGCACCAGCCCGCTGAGGTGCGTGCGCACCGTGGACAGGTGGCGGCAGTACGCGAGCCAGCCGTAGAACGCGCGCGAGATTATCTGCCGCCGCATTGTGCTGCAGACCAGCTCGATTGATGCAACCTAGGCAGGTTTGACAGAATTTACTTACAATAAATATTAATAAAAGTTGGTCTTGCACCAACACTGAACTTTGGTGGTGTATAAGAGAGTATAGCCAAATCCTACTCAGCTATACTGATTTGCATGTATGACCCTGATATTGAATAAAATTATTTAAAATTTTAGTTTTTTAATAAGATTTTTATAAATTCATATTCCGGTAGTATCATGCTACATCTAAGTGTAAAATCATTGTAGCCTATTAAATAAATATTTTAAAAGGATTTGGTTGGAGAGAAAGAACATTTGAATTTTAGAGGATTTTTTTAGTCCTCGATAATAATTCGATATTGATTCATAGACAAACATTCATCTTTATAATGCACAGAACAAAAACAAATTGTAGTGAAGCAGCACATTAAGATATCTACCTGTTCAATAGATTGCTGAGTGGCTTGGTGAGTAAGGTTGCCGATGATGGGAGGACAGTCCACCGACATCGTGCTGGAGTCAGATGACGTGGTGGAAGTAGACGCTAATGTCCTTCGCGGTGTTCGAGGGGGAGATTGGGTCACTCTTTCGAGAAGAGAGTGGCGCATTGCTGGAGAGAAAATGATAGTGAAAAAAATATGTGCATTGCTTAAATATCATCGTTGAAAATTTTCAAACCTTGAATAATAAAATTTTTAATATGACGGTATATTGTTCTGAAAATAACTCTTTCTTCTATTTCACCTCAAAGAAAAATAATTACATTACATATATTGGATACAGCTATGGTCTATTGCGTCGGAGGATGTGGGTTCAATGCCCACGAGTAGAAAATGATGATGTGATGAACATTGTAATTACCCACTATCTGGGTGTTCATTTATCTAAACTATGTATGAATTTACTAAAAAAGTATGTTTTAGTATTTCTATCAGTTATCTAGTTTTCATAGTTCAACCTTTGCGACTGGATGGCGTTGTTGCAATGTTCAGGAATATTGATTTATTAATTATTTTATTATTTATTCTGGTTTTAAGTACAGCTCACCTTCTCTATCCGCGATAGCGTTATTCACAATACGGAACACATAATCGCCAGCCACTTCGTCAAATTCGGGTTCCTCAGCCTCACCACTTTCACATAAACTTGGCATCGGACGTCTTCTTCCTTTACTTCTGCCAAATACCTTTGAAGCGAAACATCGAAAAAAATACTTTTAAGCATTATAACGACCTTTTTAACTTTGAAACAAATTTAAATTCATACTACCCACTTTGTAAAAGAATTGAAAATTTAAGTGTTGTAAAAGTAATTCCTTAAAAGGTAGAAAATATCTTACCTTTCCTGTCCCCCTTTGGGACCAAAGTGGAGGATCTAATTGTCCGTGTGGTAAGAGGCCAGTCTCCAAGTTGCTCAAGAATGATAATAAATGACCACCTTTTAACAATGAAAGAGCACATTAATAGTGGAAATAATTTTGTAAAGCTTACTCAAAGAGTCAGAACAAAACAAACTTTTCAAATTCAAATACGATTGCTGCGTTTTTATACTCATATTTTTATTAAACGGTTTATAATGAACATTAAAATTATTGAATATTTCGATACAAGATAAGGCTTATAATTTATTAGTGTTGGAATTTATATGCAAAAATTAATCTGTATGAGTATAGTCACTGATTTGACTTTAAGTATAAAATAACCTCCACCCATGATTGTCTGTTCAATTTGAATTTGCTTTGTTAACGGTCTACAAGTGAATGTAAATATAGTGAAATATACAGTGATACAGTGATCGTTGGTGTATCATTTTATACCCTAAACCCCTACAATTAACCTTGTATACGTACCTTTAGGAAAATGTATGGGGGGTCGTTGTACTCCATCCTGGCCTACCAGTATCAGAGCATCGCTCGCTTGTGAACGATGTACGTGGACATACACCACCTCCCAAACACATACTTGTAGGGACATGGCCCAGTAGATACTGAAATGTGGTTAATTTATTTTAGTATATTGTAGTAATGTATGGATGTTGTATGCATTAAGATTTACAGTTAAAAGTGGCTGCTCCGATCCCCAAGTCCTTTTAATTCGATTTAAAACTGGAACTCACACCCCGTTAACATCTCCAGATTTTAAAAAATATTAACATTTGCTACAATAAGTATAGTGCAATCTGTAAAGCGTGAGACCCACTGCATTTTATCATTCACATCACCTTACAGATTTTGTAAGGAAGTGAGTGCCAATAAGAGGTAACAAAGCATAGTTGCGTATACTAGATAATTGTGTATAAAATATTTTTTTTTGTATACGTTCCAATAATATTCGAGACGTGGGTGAATTCTTATCCTACATGAGATAAATGGAACGGATATGAGTACCCAATTAACGTGTCCCATTGTATCAAATGGGTATTTTATGCAGTAGATTTGACCAACTTCTGGTGTTAATTCTTTTAAGTCGGGATATATTTGATGTAGTGTAACCCATTACGTTCAAAGGTCTCGCTTGTCTATTTTACAAGGTTGCTAAGGTACTTATATTTGTATTAAATAGAATACAGTCATCAAGATATATACCAAAAGCTACATATACATACCAATCGACACATAGGGATCCAGCGCATACTCGCCTATACACTGTACAGGGCGCTGCACAGCACAACACACACTTGTTGAAACATGCCGATACGTGCGCCAAGTGGCAACGGAGGAGGCTACACATGTACAAAAGCAACTACTGCTAATAAAATCAAATCAAATAAAGACACCAAAAGTAAGGTGTACTATAAAGCATAGAGACAGCACATCTATACGAAGCACCTACAAGCTTCTACAAATAAAATAATATGATATAGTAATCAACACAAGGAAATCCAGCACATATTCGAACATACACCGTAAAAGCATGGCACTGCATAATACAAACTTGTTGGCAAATGTATAGGCGCTGAGGAGGAAGCGTTTACAAAAAGCATAATATACTTAAAGAAATCACACAAATATTCCACGTAAAGCACCTACGACTCCTTGCCATTACCATTACAACAGATACGATATGACAATCATAAGATCCTTTCATAGCCATTTACCTGAACAAAAATATTATACCTACGATTATTTTGTTCATCGTTTTAAATCTTGTCGCGTTCTCTATTCTTCTATTAATCTAATTTAAATGATTGCTACAACCTTCGTATTTATTGTATCCGGCTCGAAGGATCATAGAATTACGATATGCAAAAATGAAAATTAATAAAATATTTAAAGCAAATTTCAGGCCTAACAATACATTGTGAACATTTTTGCGCTACTGAAAGAAAAAGCAATGACAATACAAAACACCAATATAAGAGAAAAACTATGTAATGAAATAAAAACAACCAAAACGGACACATAAATAAAAGTAATACCTTTTATCAATTCCTTCGCTCTCGGCATATCCATTCATCAATTGATTTGGCGTCCATTTTATGACAAGCCCTGCAGCAGTCTGATGCAAGCTCAGATAACCTGGCATTGTTTCCTCTACATCTTTCTAAAATACCAAACCAAATGTATGTAGTATCGTCAAATATTTGTACTGGAACTTGGCCAATTCGTTTGCAATTTCAGTAAAATTTTTGTGGAATACGCTTTTGTAAAATATGAATTGCTTCATTTTTAGAGATACAGCTATATATGAATTGGATTAGAAACCGTTTGGGTGACTTCAATTTTCTTTTATCGAATATCATTTGGAAATATCAATTTAATTTAATAAAAATGTTTTGTCCCTTTTATCAGGATCGCAATGGATTTTTAGAGAAGCGCATTAAAATAGTCTTTTTCCATCGTCTTTAAATAAAAGCTAACTTATGAAATTAAGTTTACATACAGAAATAGGCGAAATCGTAATAACTTACCGGTTGAACTCTAACATTATTTTTTCCATACAAAAGTGTAGCACGGGAATTCTGATGTAAGCTCTCTACATAATCTTTGGCACTTGATGCAGCCGCATTGCCTGAACCTATACAGGAAACGAATATTCTTTACCAATTGAAGGTTTATTTGAATATTTGGATGAATTTTTAGAATATATTTCATAATGTTACTTAAATTTTATATGGAACTGAGTTTTTCGAGCTCATTATGAGGTTTTATGCGTGTATATGACAAGATTTACATCTCTTGTAAATCCAGCAATAGACTATCAAAGAGCATTAAAGATGTTTCGTGGTTAATATGAATCTATTACTATAAAATTTGTTGATAGATATCAACTTCTAGAACATTTTAATCTACTGTGAATATTTTAATACATACCAACACTAACTGAAGCGCTATCATCAGACGAGGCGTTGAGGCTTCTCCTGAAATTAAGGATCGGCCTCCGCACCGACGGCGGCGTAGTCGTCCCCGCTGACATGCGGTGCCTTTGTACCTTCATTGTATACAAAATTAAATCAAAACACGCGCCAACTATCTATCATATTTTTTGATAGAAGAAAAAAATATTCATAGAACACAACAAAATGTTAGAAAAGTAACATAATAAGACATAGGCAGTAGGTACTGTGGCGTTGATAGGACATTTTCTCAGCAAACACTGCTCCTATATACGAAGCGCTGATTTTCCCAATGTCAAAGAGACAGTTGGTGAAGTTAAGTTAAACTAAAGTAATATCTACTTGTAATGAATAAAATGCAGAGTAAATAAGTAAAAATAATATATCATTAGATAGTAGAAATAACTCTAGAGAATCGTTAAAATATATTTATCCATTTATAATAAGAAAGGTAAACATTTAATATATTTCAGCATCGTTACAACCATTATCATAACACCCCCGAGAGATAAGGTTTCAATTGTATTGCTTCGGGATTTCAACTTTTATAACTCCATTCGTAAGCAAATTACATTCAATAAAATATTGCTCAGCGCTCACAACATGGAAATTTTGTTAATACTTCAATGGAACTTAATAAAGAAGCTTTTAAGACGTTGAATATTTCGTCCTAAAATAACATTTTTATAAAAATAAAAGCAGTCTTAAATGTGAATTTATTATTCTGGCGTAGTAAGAGAAACTAATGAACAAGAATCAATTAAATCAGCAGAAAGACAAATTTACAAGCACCGAGCGAATCACTGACTCGTACTGTTATTATAAGCCCTTACAAAATAAAACATTTAATAGTAATATTTATTCATTTCTGTCTTTCAATTTTCAAATATTCGTTGTTATCTGGGAAAGAGGTACTACGCGCGTAATTAACCAATTCGTATAAACATGAACCTTGTATCCAGAGAAGCGTAGAGCACAAGATTTTTCTAGAATAGATTCAGACTTTTTTCGATTTAGTCTACGAAAATTCAGTGAAGGCAAAAACGTTCTTTTTATACTCCACAATACGCACATGCCTATTCCAAACAAGATTAGGTCGAACTCTGAATATAGAATGAAGCTTGAACAATACATTTTTAATAACGGGCTTTGAGGTCTAAAATATGAATGAAGAAAAGAATTAAACGTTTTATTTATGTAGAATGTAAGAAACTTACCAATTCATCTGCTGGTGGGTCCGTCCAAAAGCAAGCTGGTGCTTTGGCTTTCGAATATTCGAGGGCGCACGGCCCTACGAGTAAGGAACTAAGAATACTGCCGTAATCAGGGTCCGCCACGAGAGCATCCCTTTCGTAATATCTGGTGGCGTTGTTAACCAAATGTTCGATAATTTTGGATAACTGGCGTTCGAATAACGCAATACGAATCCATAAGTACCTGTAAAAAAAGTCACATTCAGACGAAACTATAAAGGCCATCTATAAAATGTCCCTATGTTTAAACTCAGTCGAGACACAAAGGTCAGCACTAAAATATATTTCTTTTTATTTTCTGTAGTAACTTTAGCGTTTAGGTTAATGGTAATCTGTGTGTACACCGAATTTTATACTATTAATTCTTATTATTCTTTTAATTTATTTAATACATATTTCAGAATTGTATCGTAACTTCCCAATAAATACAATTATTGTATAAAAATCATACTTTCACGTGATGGTTGGAATGGTTAATTAATTACAATTGAAATAACAAGCCAACTTGATTTAAGAGTTCCCTAACAAGTTTATCTCATTTATTTCGGCGCGTATCTTATATCAATTTCCCAATTTCCAATGTTGTTAATAAAGCTGTAATTCACAGAAGGGTATCAAAGTGTTATCAAAAGGATTCGTTATACCTTTCAGTTATTGGCCTAAAATATATACACAGTCATTTCTGTAAGAAATATATTTATTCCTTGAATTGCTCTAAACAAGGTTAATTCGGGTGCTTATGCTCGCGGCACCCTGATAAATGTACGCTAATAATTCATCCTTGATAATCCGACCCGTAAATCCTAAGGTAAATTAATTATAAATTACGCTCAGTAATACTAAATAAATACTTTATAAAATACCGAAAATTACATACGATTTTAAATGTGATATTTATTTAAATTGAAGCACATTGGTATACTTTGTAATAAAACTAAAATAAAGCCATCGTATAATCCACAAAAAGAAATATAAATACTCTCACAACCTTCATCTATTTGCTTACATGTAAAATATCACATAAATCGCGTCATGAATTCCTTACGCTCGGAAACCATCAAAATCAATAAGATCCGACCTTGATATTACTTCGAGGTTATTCGTTCCTATTATCTTGGCACTTAACAAACTTTTAGGATCCCAACCGTGATATTTTCTCACCTACATAATAAAAATCCGATGAAATGTAATTCCTATTGTTGTTTTACGGCTAACCATAAAGATGCGATAAAAATTTGAGATCGTGACAGCAAAAAGCTTCTTTATTATGCGCAATTACATTCTGTAAAAGAGAGTTTTGAATGATAAACACTTTTCGAGAAAGGTTTAATGATATTCGAAAAGTCCTTTGATCCACATAGCATACATGCATAGGTAATTCACTAACACAGTTTTCGTGTTCACTTTAGTGCTTTGACCGTTCCGTTTCGCACCTTCATTATTTATCTTTAATTTAAATGTGACGTAGAGCGACCATTTTATAATTTACATTACTTTTCGTAGCCCTCTAACAATAAAGATATCGTACAAATTTCACACTTCTGTCGAACAAAAATAATATGATCAAAAGTTCCCGACGAAAAAAGAAAAAACTTTTTCCGATACTTGAGAATGTCCTTTGTCTTAATTATACCCGTCGCCGCTAGTATAAATTAATGTTGGGAAAGTAAAGGTGAATCGTATAAATTTGAGAACGCTAAAGTAATTAAATAAAAAGCAGCTTTTTCGATAACAGACCTGGCGATTAAAAAGGAAATTTTAATAAAAGCTGTTTAATAATGAATAATTAAAACGAAACTCAATAGGACGTAAAAGGAAATCCTTTCAAACCCGATTGTATAACATTACATAATTTACTCGTAAGGGACAGTTAAATTTTATTTTAAAAATCTAATTATTTTTCTCGGTATGTGATGAAGAACTTTTTTTAAACTTTGTAACAAAATATGCTCACCCTTATTCTTGTTTATCGAAATGAAAATTCTTACACTATTTCAAAAATTAATTATTTTAAATAATTATGGTGCTAAGACTGCTAATCACTATATTTATACATACAAAAGCTTCCAGCAAATTTCTTAAAACCGCACAATTAACACTCTTCAAAGCGATCTGAAAAACGCAAAATAAAGCTACAAAAGAAAAAATCGTAGTAGTATATATTCAACGAAGATTTCCAAGCGATAAGAATTCAATTTTATACCGCTATTGGATGCTTTGTGTTCATCTTTTGATCCTTTAAAATATAATGCTGAGGAATATTCCGTTCATGCGATTTCTTATTTCCTTTTCTTTAATATCTAAACCCTAATGAAGGAAAATTCTACCTAAAATATTCATATATATGTATGTATTTTCATATAAAATTAAGTTATAACAATAACACTGGAATAGTTAATAACAATAACAGTCATATTAGCATTTCCGTTGAGATTAAAAAATACATTTTTCATTGCGATTATAATTGATGGTGGTATTAGATTGTACTGAAATAGAAAATCCAATACTTTGCTATCTTTCAGCCAATCTCGAAAGTTCTAGAGGGTAATTCCATAAAATGTATTTTAGAACTTTACAATGTCCCTAATGTTTCTGTTTACGTTTATTTTTTTACGTTGAAATTTGAGTTATGAATGCATCACATAAGTGTAGGTTAGTAGTACGGCCTTTTCATTGCAGCGTGGTTTTATTGAGATATTTGCAAAATATATATTTCAGTGTATAATTTAATTCTGAGTTCTGACACATATAAATCGTCACGAGTAAATTATCACGAGTATTGCCTTATTAGGACCTTACAGTTAAAATGCACTTTATTAATAAAGCCGTAAATCTATATTGCTTCTCTACCTTTATGCTTATTATAGTAACTCATCTTTACATTTTTTATTGTTTCTTCTTGATGGCATAGATTTTTTTATATATTAGATAGCTAATAATAATAAATATACCTTATATTCGAATAGAAAATTATAGAAAGTAAAAAGAAAGAAACCACAAACTTAAAAGCTGTGATCAAAATAAATAGGTACTTATAACAGAAAAGCACAAAACGTTATTTTAAAAGTTAACATAACAAATGCCAATAATACGTAAACGCCTTTGTATCGGATAGACCGCTCACGTGCGAACTATACTGATAAAGTGTACACATGTTTCTATCACATTTCAATCTTATTGACAGTAAAAATTGAATTTGAATCCATTCAGATTGGTGTTTTCAAACACAAGCGACGGGTTTTTAAAATTGGTTTTGTATATAAATATTCTATCTGTAATAGAACAAACAATTATTTCAACAGTTTATTTTGAAATTGGATTCGATGTTACAATCGTTTTTGCTAAAATTATACATGGTGTTTGTTTTTGTACAGTAATAGGTACAATGTCAAATACAGGCTTTCCTATTTCTTATCACACATGACCCAACTCTCCTAATCAGCCTTCTTGAGACAAAGTTCAGGGGCTTTATCGATCGTAACTTTACAAGATATTCCTTAAATGCCAAGGATGCATGCTTTGATTTATTATTTATTCATATACTTTAATATCTTTGGAACGTAAGCTATCTTCGAAATTAACGTTGTACAATGTCGGTACCTCGGTAGCGTGACTACAGTGCAGTGGTAAAACAAAATCACGGTACATATAATTATATACACTATAGTAAGCAAAATCTAGAATTGTTTATTGCATAGAATTCAATCAATTCTATTAATGATGACCGTATTCAGGGAAATGATAATAATGAAAATGATTGAATACTAATAAAATTTTATTGATACACTGGAGCAGTGTATAGTCCCCGGCCGGATTATTTCATTAATTAACTTGAATTGATATTTGAATTGACCTTTCCAATGAATTAATATTAAATATGCCTTTGAAATACGCAAAATTAGCTCAGCGGAACGCATAAAATCCACTGGTTTGAAGATTAAGTATAACAAATTGCAATTGTTCGCGTACAAATTTATTCATTTTTGATCTTTAGTGAAAACGTTTGCTCATCTTTTTATTATTGAAGGTGTATAAAACTATAAAAAAATATAAAATATATCAAATCGATTGGATGATTGCATTTAATTATGGCAAGGTAACAAGACCGTGCTCAGCATTTATTATATTTTTTCTCATTTACCAGGGACCAGTTACTTTGACTCATAGAAAATAACTATATTCCAGCCAGTCTTTCAGCAACCAGTGATAATGTTCTATAAAACGCGCAATTACTCAAGTTGTGCATTAATTTAATCCTAAGTAAACGAGAATATTACACTAAGCAATAAACTTTACGACACATACCACTACAGTGAAAAGCTTTCACAGTGTTATTTAAATATTATTTATTGATTACAAAGTTGCCATGCTTTTGAAGCTGAAATAGAGCTGTCGAAGGCAGCAAATTGTTTAATTACTTCTTAATTGAAAATTTTCGCTGCTATATGAATTTCTGACGGTATAGATTTAAAATCAATCAACTAAAAACAGAAATAGTTTGAGGTAGTAAATTGATTTTAGCTCAAATATTCTAGCAATATTCCGTCATACTTTCAGTTTTTTCACAAAGCGCAAGTTTTTTATTACGCAAATAAACTCAGGTCTTATATTCGCATGTCTTAGATATACATATTATATAATGTAAAATATTGAGAACGCTTATAATTCCATCATAAGTAACATGAAGGTTCTTTTCATTTGTGCCGGTCTATACGTTGTGGACTTTCTATTGAGCAAGTCTGAAGAAGCCGTATGTGTAAAGTCTACGTAATATTCCTATACATCTCCTTTATTAAAGAGCAAAAACTGGAGAACTGGTACGTCGCGTATGATTTATTACGGTACCTTCATTCACCGATAGGCTTCAATGTACGAAGCATAAAGGCACCTATGTAATTAATCTTGATATAATATATTGCTACACAGAACTTCCTTTTATATATCACCTAAATAATATCATATTATTACCCGCAAATCTCAACTAATATATGAAACAGCTAGAGAATTTCGAACGATTGCCCGAATTGACAAAATATTTTTGCGTTAGATAGGCCATTAAATCATTAATCAATGAAGCATATACCCTATATAGCATTATGCTACGGTAGCGAAGGTACAGGTAGTGTAAAATAAAGTCCATTTTCTGGAATAAAAAGAATTAAAATCAAATAACGTTAATACCTCGAACAAATTAAAACGCTTATCCCTTTAAAATATGAGAGAAAAGACATAAAGAGATTATATTTCCCATTCACTTTTGCATATTATTAATGGCATCAATTAAATATCCTTGCGGTAAGCGAGATAGCGGCTAAACTAATTTCTTCGCGTCGCATCTCAACGCCAATTTAATTTTACCAATAAATTGTACGGTAGGATTCCGTAATGCTTTCCATCTATTATGGCCGATGTGATTTGAATAGATTTTTCATTTGATCTTTTATTGTATTAGATAAAGATTTGAGATGGATCGTTGCAATATTTCAATGATATTTGCGATTCGCATACATAAAATATTCCAAACCCTTTCTTTTTCCTTGCTCGTACAACAAACGTGTCTTTTGAATGTACGGTACAGTAAATTTTTCAAGCTAGCATTTAGGTCAAAATCCATATCAAAAACAGGTATTAATAGAAGATTCTATTCTCATCGATATACCTTTATTTCTGTATACACTATTTTTATGGGTAAATAAATAAAGAAGGGAATCTAGAACATCTTAAAATAACACAAAGAACTTAGTTCCGTTAAACAGAACAAAATAATGAGCAGGAAACGAGAGAAGTTCACCTGATAATCTAATTGGTTATCATATTCCGAAGCCTTTTTCTCGGGAACAACTAATGAGAATTAACTCAGCGTATTGTTAAAAACAAACGTTTCAGTACTTTGTTGTTCCTTTGTATTGTAAAAGGTATTGTTACAAAGGAATTGTGGAATTCGTATTTCCGCATTGTTTAACAATTGTAAAAGGTGTAATCTCATTTTAGAATAATGTTTCTTTATGCTATGAAATACTCTACGTCTATTATAAATTGTAATATCTAGAGGTAGAGAGAGAGAATGTTACTTACTTAAGCACTCGAGGAAAAATAAACGTATTTCATGTAGCATTGTACTTTTAATTAAGATTCTAGTAGTTAAATATTATTAGGGTATGGGGAGGATATTAATATGCACGTCTCTACCGAGGATAGTATGCATGTATCTGATCCTCTAGTTGTATCTGTTCTTCTATCTGTAAAAGCCAATACATAAAGTGCTTTTTGCCCTGTAACGTTTGAACAACGCAGCCGTGACACGATAATGTATCCTCGTCAATTCTCGTAAAGTCTGTCGTCAAATTTTACATATTATGGAGTGTTTTTCGATATTTATGTTCCAGCGTAAACCTCCCGTGTAAAAATAATTTTCTTACCTGACCTGGGTAAATAACATTTCTGAGGTTAGGTTATTCGTAACAACACTTAATATCATTCAATCTAGAACGTTTATCCTTTTATTTATTAATAAAATATAAAATTCAATCTTTAGCTTAATAATAACCCTTGTTAAATAAATATGTTTTTAATGATTTTACGAAGCTTAAATATTATTTATTGACACTTGACACTACTGATTGCTCACCAATACTTACTGAACATTACATCAATTAAGCAAAACTTAAACCTTCAGCTAGATATGTTCGTGCTTGTTCGTAGAAAATACAATTATTTCAGACTTACCTCGAAGTAGGTGGTGGTTGTGACGCAAGCAAAGAGCCAGAGCCTCGTTTGTTAAGCGGCGGTCGAGGGGCAGACGGCCGCCTCTCCACGCCTGATGCTGACCGCGTGGCCGGAGCGCCTTCCGCCGCCAACACCCTCGCCGATACTAACGCCGCTTCTGGACAATGCTGAAGGAAACATCATTATAAGAATTTTGTAGAAAGATGTGTAGGAGAGTGATGTGATGAAAAGCAATCGAAGCTATATATCGTCGACGGGCTAAGAAAACCTTGCATGTGCATTTCTTCAAACTTTACAGAAGATAAAAACACCGTGTTGAGTAATAAAGCCCGCCTCGACATGCCCTTGTTAAGCATTCTTATATTCGTCTGTTCTTAAAATAATAATTTCGTTTCAACATCAAAAAATTACCCGAAGAAACAACAATGTTTTTTTATTCGATAAACCATTAAAAACTTTTTTCAATGCAAGTATTTTTGAGTTAGAATTCAAAACAAAATTTTCTATTGATGAACTCTTACATGAAAATACTTGTTGAAAACTATCAAGAGATGCGTCCACGAGCGTAACACGTTTGCTCATAAAAAACTCATCTCGAACAAACTGTACCCATATAATATTTAACTTCCTCGTCCTCCAACCCTTTTTTTTTTTTTTTT
>LQNK01000817.1:71251-103551 GCA_001586405.1 Phoebis sennae | reverse complement strand
AATCGGCAAAGATTGCACCTACATACATATATTGTTTAGGTAGATATATCTCAGATTTTTATTTTGTTTTTAGTTGATTTATTGTTATTGTTAATCCAGGGGAAGGACTGTTACTCCTTAATACAGGTTACTTAATAACCTAGTAAGGAAACAGCGCTCTACCCACAGTACCATTGATTATAAAAGTGTCAAATAAACAATTTTTATTTTTTTATTTTTATTTTTTTTTATTGTATGAGTATTCCTTATGTAATCTGAACATACTTTCCTAGAAATTGTCTGACCTAGATACTATTAAGTTACTGTTAAGTTTTTAGAAAACATTGATATAAAATATTGGTTCCGATTGATTTTTAAAATTATACAGACGAGCGTGTAATTAAAATACTTATAAGTAAAGTCATAATATCATTTTTATAACAACTATGTTAATTTTGTAGTCTACGCGTGCGAAGCCGCGGGCAAAAGCTAGTTAATAATAAAACATGTTCAGGGTGTAAATCAAGGGTGTTTTCTTGATTCACACAACATCAATATAATAATAAAGAATTTGGAGTGACGACCTTTAGACCTGGCTCAACTTCATTAAGAGATTTCATTACTTTTAAGAGATAGACAAGCAGGTCCATCGAGACTTGGCTATTTTTTTACAGAATGTTTTTGGTGTTTGAATAATGAATTTGTTAAGAGAGATTTCTTTCTTAATTGACTTTAGCGATCGATGCAATAAAAGTAAAGGGTGTACTTTTCAAAGATTTTAGTCAATTATAATCCCGGGTGTGGTAATCGAATTTTTGGAAATTTTTGAATGCAGCTTTCTTTCGTTTCGAAAATAAAGGTATGGTTTTTTGGAGTACAATTTTCTATCTATAGCATGTTGAATACTATACGTGCTGTATGTATCTTAATTCTTACTATACATACGAACGTAAGAAGTTATTTATTGTTTGTTTTCTTCTTTGTTAAGCTTCCTGACATTGTTAATGTGAAAGTTTTATACAGGTTTTTCCTTTTATTATTGCGTATGCCATTTTCCCACACACTATTTTGTTTACGAACACTATCAATTAGTGAAGTAATATTGGGTATTAATGTCAAGACAAATAAACGATTGCGACTCCCCGCCCGGAAAATATTTTTTTCAAAAGATCATGCAATTTTTGATATCCCTTACAGTTTAGGATTTGGTCCAGTAAGCGCACTCGAAAAGTTCATTTTAAAATATTATATGTTTGTACACAACGAATGGAAGAGACAATGTTTTAAGGGAAAATATAAATAAATACTATGTTATTTCTAAAGTTATATGATCTACCTATATCTAACTATAATGTTTGGTTCCCCAATCAGTTAAAAATGCTTTTACATGAACTCCATACCTAATTACGAAAATACTTAATTGCCGCAATCAAACTATGATTCCATTTAAATGTTATGAAGCTTATAAAAAATAATCATAGTTGTTATTACCTCCATTAAAGAATATTCATACATTACCCAACATGCTGGAATGTCGCATTAAGCAAAAGTTTGTCATTTATCATAATAAACGACCGCCATTTGTAACCATTACGTTCATACAAACTACGAGAGTGATACTGAAACACCAAGTCACATATACTACGTCTCTGACTCTGCCTTATGTTACGATACTCTATGTTATGTGTGCTAATATTATAAAGAGAAGACATTTCTTTTTGTTACATTAATTTGCAATGTTTTCACACAAAAGCTACTGGACCGATTTCAAAAATTCTTACTCCATTAGAAATCTGCATCTTCACTGCGTGACATTGTCTATTTTACTAGCTTCTGCCTGTGTCTGTGGCTTCTGTCTGAGCTAATATCCTATCTAAATACGTTAAGTTTCATCAAAATCCATCCGTTGAAACGTGATAGACACATAAAAAAGCCAAAGCGAAACCACATAGAACAGCCACCCGAAAATAAAAGTGATGATACTTTATATCTCAGTTTTGAAAACGCTGTTATCATGATAAGAAAATCATTCCAATGGGCTAATTTGCAACCAAAGATCTTGAATATTTTCGCTACTCCAAAATCTTTGCATGGAATTTCGAAGTGCCAACAGTTATACGGATAAATAATACACAAAAACGTGTTTTATTAACATTTTTAAAAAGTCATTAAACTTTTAATACATAAATCATTATAAGAATAACATGACAGAAAAATACTGAAGCGTTATGAAATTAATTTTACGAAATACGTGGCATACATTGTCTCAAAAGCTCGCATAAGCTTTGTAGACTGATGAACATTGAGATTAATTCAAATATATGGTGTATACGAGTATTGTTATATCAAACAATACATTGAATATAACACGCTGAACGAACTTTACGGGTGACGAACATTTCTGCTAAGTTCTTATTAAATTGTTATAAGATTATTCCAAGAGACATGCTCCAACTCGAACATATTAATTTCAATATGCAAGACATTACGTATTGTAATTGTTGAATCGAGGAGACGTTATAAGTTGCGAATTTACGTATCTATAACCTTAATGAAGATTATAGAAAAGCTCTGAATATAAATAAAACTAGTTCAATACAGAACCCAATCAGCAGCTTTATACACGTTCATATTTAGATCAATCTTTGAAATGATGAAACGACAATCAACCTTGTATAAATAACTTCACAATTTCTACAAACTCGATAATTGATTAAAACCTTATAGAAATTCTGTAACAATATCAGTAATGAAGTTATGTAGTATAACAGCATGATGTCTTTATCGATTTATGTAACCACCGCCGTGCGTGTAACGTTCACATGGGCTGCACAATATTTCGATTAACGCGATATATTAAGATGTTGACCAATTTATTTTAATAAAATTTTGCGTGATCATTATAACTGTTCCGACCGGCTTCGTTCCCGCATAATGTTATATAACCTATGCCTAGCCTTTCATGATTAATGATAAAAAAATGTTTATATACCGACCGTTCATAAAACTAGTGCGTTCAAACAATCGAGTTCGTAGGTTAGTATAGATACGTGTAAAATATAAAAAAATCAAATACTTACTAAATCTGATTTTACCAAAAATAACGACTAATTTTCTAACAACAATATTTTTCACATATAACAATAGGTATTACTGGAAAAAGATTTTCCTACGACGATCAACTACGTGGAAACGCTGTTGAAATACCCAAAGCTTTCGAAAAATGTTAGAGAAAACTAGTTTCACGAAAGCGGGGCTTTCAACTAAATGAGGGTTATAATTGATTACGGTCAGAAGACGTGAGCCTTTCATACAAAAACATGGAGCTTTTCTATAATTTATGTTTCCAACCTGTCTTACAAGCGTTAGAGATTAAGTCTTATATTTCAAGGTTCACGGGGATTTTATTTAATTAAATCTTATAGTCGAACAGTAAAGGGAAAACAGAATGGAGGTTTTGTAGTAATGTCTTTTGTTGCGTAACAAACTGTATTGGAACAAGCATCGTTTGCTGATATTAAAGTGCTTTTTGTTTTTGAAAGCGATTTTTTCGCAGAATATTAAAGTTTTAGAGACTGGAGTTATTTATTTAAATTAAAAGAATATAAAGTAATATAAAATATAATTTTTATTTATCCAGAATGAATACATGAAGAGGCTCCCGCGTTAAAAAAATAATACGTCTGTATGAAGATGATAATATTTTATTCGACATAGTTTGAGAAGATCTTTAATAATTTCTGTATAAAGAGACTTGAACAAAGACACAGAGTGCAGATATTTGCACAGTCATGCAATCTCTCCAGCCGTAGTCTCCTCCGTATAACCGTAGCACTATTAAGTATTCTGTAATCTGTGGTGTTACTGCCGGCTACTGTAGCAAGGATTTGGGGGATTTACTGACCGAAACTTTGAATAAAATATGCCTGACATTTGACAAGTAGAATTCTATAATTCTATTCCTAAAACGAAATAATTGAAAATAATAGTACATTTCATTTGAAATCCACACGCTTCTATTAAAACTGGAAATGTTTTCGCATTACGCACTTCGAGCATTTGAGAAAGGAATACCACTTTTTTTACAGTAGTAAAATAGTACATTAAGGAACTAAACGAAGCTCCAAATAAAAGTGCTAAGTGTCAAAATAAAAGTGCAGGGGGAATGAAAAAGGAGTAAAGAAAAAAAATAAAGTATTTCAGGTACCTTAAAGTATAAAGCACAATTGCCCAAAATAACGTACAATACTTGATTATTATGTACAGAAATAGGATTAGAACAGACATTGACAAGAAAAATAAGACAAGAATGTTTGAGGAATTATTATGCCAAGTATAGGCATTAAGCTCATAATTAATTAATATATATTTAAAACAAATTAAATTTAACTCAAAATATTAAAAAGTACCTACTTCAACGTATACACCGTTAAAACAATTGTACGCCTGTATTCAACGTTAACATCGTTTGCACACTAAAGTTTACGCCACTCGTTTTTGCATTATATAAAGTGAGAAACTAATTAATAAACGGTCCGAAGCGAAAAGAGGACAGCTGTAAAATTCATGTTATAATCACGTACTTTGTGAAACTCGTGTATTTTGCACGAAACATGCAACTATATTTTTGCTTTAATAATTTCAACTAGCATTTTGACTTTTGATCAAAGCAATGCAGAGATTGTTAGACAAAGCTTTGTCCGACACTTTATGAACATTAAACGAACATATTACTTGCATTATTCGTCCAGAATGAAATGCTTCTCAGGCGATAATAATCTAATTAATTATACTAATTTATTCTAAACTCTTTAATTTGAGACTCCTAATTGAATTAAAATTTTGAGAAAGCCTAACAATGGAATAAATATGAGTTCGATAACCGATTGAGAAAGAAAATCCCCAGGCTCACTATTCGAGGAAAACCACTCAGTACTTACTGCTCCATTAGAAGAATCGATCAGTAAACGCTTGAAGAAATACATCTGCCCTACAAACAAAAGATTTCTGAACGTACGAAATATAATTTAAGTTAGATATACAAATTGAATTATTGTCAACTAGCTATTGGAAAATTACATAGGACATATTAAGACGACGCAATCGTATTTTTTAAATGTCAAAGAGGGGTCAATGTGAAGATAAATCCAAGATTGTGTGTTTTCCACCCTTGTCGCGGCCGCCATCTTAGAAAAGGGGGTGCATACCGTATTTATGATTATCTAACAAACGAAAGACACAATTAAAATGAAGCTTTAATTACTTACCAGCCAATGTGGCTTTGATCAAAAGTGTCAGTCGTCTCTAGCACAAGACTAAGAACCTACTTGAGGCATTCGTCGTTTCAATGTAAGATTTTTGACAAAAAAATAAATAAAAGAAGAATAATTGAATTGAGCCTTAAGAAAACTTTAAACGCTTTTAGATATAGGTTAGTATAAGTAATGAAACGTTAACGCTTCCAGTAAAACAGTTAATTAGGTCTCGCAACTTCATAAATCTGCTCGAAGTATCGGTTACAAATTTAACGAATCGTTTAAACTTCACGCCAAGTCATTATGTACTTGATACAGAATGTTTTGCAGACACTTCGAAAACATTAATTTGCACACTTAAAAGTTTATTCAATTTGTGCAGAAAATTGTTTAAATCAATACCGATTCATACGTTAGTAGTGAATCAATGAAAATATTGTATTAAATGCACCATGGAAGCTAAAATCAAAATTTACTTATATAACTTAATACTTGCACAAAAAATAAAGCCAACCTTATTGCTATGAAACGATCTCTAAATTTTAAGTATTTCCATGTTTCCTTCCTCTATTTGTTAATTAGGTATTATTTTGGTACTGGCGGAGTGAATATGTCTTCTATGAGCTATGCTTGTAGAATAATTTCACTCGTATTTTACTTATTGTCAAAACAATTAAACGCATCGATGTTGGAATGAATGCAATTAACAGAAAAAGTCGAGTTATACCCATTATAATTATTTTGAATGTAGTGTGTCGTGCGATAGATCCGTTTATTTCTATTGATTGAAAATTAAAAAATGTTTTACTTAAGTTACATCTTAGTACAAGTTTAATTCACCAATAAACTAAATCATACTATTCAATATAGAATATTGGACGTTGGTCCAATATTTGTTACAATATGTATCTTTAGGATATTGATATTTGTTTAAAATCAAATTTGTTAAATCAGATACGGACAGTTTGGTAAAGAGGCGCAATTAAGTTTTCTTATTCTCAATTTAAATTATCGAAATTTCCTATAGAATGACCAAAGGGACCCGTCTGAAAAGGGGTTCATCAAATTGCAATCAATACTGATATTATAAAGAGAAAAGGCGCATTTTATGAGTTTTTGCGAGGGATAATCGCCGAAGCTAGGGCTTTTGAAAGTATATTCAATTTAAAAAGATACATATTTAATACGCAAAGCGGTGACAGGGCCGTGAAGGAAATTGTGTGACGAATAGACAATGCAAAGTTAAGGATCCCTTAGGAATCATTAAAGAAAATAGGGACAGTCTTTTCACAACAGTTATACGAACAAAGTATAATGCAATTTCCAATGCTATCGTTTTTGGTCCCTAGTCACCTCTCAATCCTGTATAAAACTTCAGAACTCATTCAGGACAAAATCATCCCTAAATAATTCCCTAATCCCCGACATTAATTAATTTAAAAAGGGTACCTCTATACGTCTAGGAAATTGTTAATTCTTTAGCAATATTAAAACTACTTACCTTAGCAATCTTGTGCAACAGAGCGGTTGTAGAACTGGTTTTGAATAGGCCGAGGGCCCGCCGCCGCAGCCCCTGGCCGAGGCAGGCCTCCACTGCACCGCATAGTGCGGTTACTCCACCACTCTCCTCGTGAACGAATTTTCGGGTTACAGCCTAGTAAAAAAAAAAACATTTTTATACTCGTAGATTCCAAATAACAAGCTCTTTACATTGTAATTTTTGGATAGATCTATTAAAAGGAACAGCGTATAAGAGTAGAATTTTTTAAATCAAATCAAATTCAAAAATAAACACAAAAAGTTTAACATCGTTCTTAATTTGACCAAAAAATACAAAAATATACAAATAGACGATACATAAGGTTATATAGGATAAGTGCCCCGGGCACCATTTCGAGGGCTACCAAATTCCGAATTTTGTTTTTCAGTAATCCGTCCACATTTAAATTGCCTTGCCTGAGGCATTAAAGGACCCATGGTATGCCACTGAAATTGGAGTTTTTCGACATTTACCACTCACAAAATTGTATAGTCTTTGGGTAAAAACAAATTATTCAATAATTACTTTTAAAACTACCTCAGGACGAATAAATAAAACGACGGTTTAAATCGCTACTTTCGATGGTAAAATATGTTAAGCACTTTCTTAATAACAGGTAAAGTTATGCCATAACGAATTATTAAATCTCTCTGCAAACGTCATTCCAACGCCAAATTGTTAGTCCCGTGACGTCAAAGAAAGTAGGAAAATCGTGCCACGACAGGCTTTCGTACAAATAATTAATGGACGCACTTTACTGGGTCCAATTGTTCAATCTAATATGTGGCTTGTAGGGTGTGACCAATTGGGTTTTTATGCTGTGTAAGTCTGTATGGCCCAGATCCATCAAGTTTCGTGAACGTAATTTTATTCTTGCAGTAGTTTGAATGCTTTTTCACATTTAAAATAGTTTTTAGAAATATTAAATATATTAGACAAAACAGATTTTAACATTTCCTCACGACACATTTTAAATAAAGAATTCACTTTACGTTGTCGGCTTATTTTATTTATAGAATTTTAAGACTTCTTCAATGTAACGCCAAGTTATCAATAAGCCTGTATATTGAAGCGATATTTTCTTATTGAATTGTTTTCTCACAAATAACTAAGTTTGTTGTGGATAAAGGGATCGCCTATTTAACTAAATTATATTGATAGAATGAGGATTTAAACAGTAAGAAAAATTTAATCGATTTCTAAATAAAATCGTAAAACCATTATTTTTTCTTACAAAGGGTGAGTATTCTAAAATAATAAGAACGCGGAATATTCTAGAATTAAATGCATTAACAAGATGAACGTATAAAAGATTAGAAAACGGAAATCTTCGTTTTCTAACGAAGTACCACTGCCGAGTTTCTCGCGTCAAAGGGAAAAACTTTAATAATCTTAACTTCTCAGTGCATTGCTGTTTTTAAGAAAATTCTTACGTTCTCGCAATTACACGTCCCTGCAATACTTTTTAATAATCTTGGAGCTTTGAAATAATCTGAGCCATCTCACGTTATTTCTTTTCTGTGAAATATATTTATAGCAGTGAATCGCATTACATAGAGAAAACATTTGAGAATTGGTATTCGTTTTAAGTAAAAACTTTTACAGGCTGTTTATATAAATAAAAATTATAGGTATGCATTGTTATCAATTGTGACTGTTATATTATCTTTTTCAATACAAATAGAGAAAGGTCCGGACAGTCAGTACCAAATTATGTACTGTAAATACTACATCGGTCTATCCTGAGATTATATTTACACAAATAATCTAAACAAATGTAATTTATAAGCTTGTGTTTAGTTCATAAGTTTGGTTGGTAAAGTTAAAGGTAATCCCAAAAACAAATTATCTTTTAAATATTCCATCATGAGGAGAAAGTTAAGTTATATTAAACTCCTTGCGGCAATGTTTTTTTACATACGTTTATCTCTTAAGAAAAGTATATTACATAAACGTTTACATGTTAAGTATTACAAGGGCAAAAACTTATTGCTTGTACTGAAAAACTTATCTGATATTATAAAGTGTGCTGCTATTTAATAGTAACGTGCAAACTTAATTCTTAAATCAGTTTCAATTTTGCGCCAAAAATGTTGGTACCTTAATTGTTTTAAATCGATTAGACTGCCAAAACCTTAGTTATTAATTCACTAATAGTTAATTTTGAGCATATATGATGCTTACATTATAGGACTTACCCTGTACCGTCATTGCTTCGTACATCACGTAGCTTAGGGGTTCTACGCTTACATTCAGAACTACTTTGTACCGTGTTTCTAAATAAACTCGTATAAGATGATTTAACCCTCAACAACTATAGGTTAACGTTTCTCTTGAGCCAATCTCAAAAGAGACTAGGCATCGTGGCAAAAGTATAAACATAATGTACAAATGTGTGCGCAAACAGAGGTACACTTTAATTTACTGTCATAATAAATAAGTATAAAGGAAAATACCTCCTCCATCAACTGCTTGACTTCCTTCTTCACGGCCGCGATGAGCCTCTCCTTCTGCTCGGCGCTCGGGTCCGCGCCCGCCGCCGGCATCTCGTCCGACCCACTCTCTACTAACAAAGTATAACACCATTAATTTACGTGAACTTTAATAGAAAAAAACTTTAATAAAAATGCCTGTTGGGGGATTTAAACGCAGTTTATTTTACATTAATATTTAACCCGAGGTTCGAACATTTTACAGCGATAGGTGGAGGTAGTCACAATATTTGAAACACTAACGAAAACAACTGTCATCTCAGTCGCCAGTGAGGACGCTCCCTGTAAAGTGTGTAATGTAAAATAATGTATAATAAACCGCGTTTAAAATTCGTTAAATGCATTTTTATTTATTATGAATAAAAATCACAAGAAAATATTAAGCACATTTACTAATGCTGAACATTTTCATGTTTTGGAATAACAATGAAAATAAAAATAACAAATGCTAGAATTAAAATTACTTGGAAATTGGAATACAACGTAATTTTTGTATTTAGTTCAGCTTCGGCGGCTTATCTCGCCAGACCGTCACCTACATAAAGAGTTAGAAAATAACGTTATAATTCAGGAACGTGTGTTTTCTTTCAGACTTTGAACGACAATCTAATTGTCCAGAAAATGACCAGACTGTGGAAAGCTACCCGATTTAGAAATTACGATACGGGTCGGATCTAGGAGGAGACAAACCAGGGCCCATGCCCCGGTGCGAAATTCAATCTCAGAAGACAAATATAATATAGTGTTTGTACGAAAGAGACAACGCTACCCTAGTAGAAATTAAATCTCAGTTTTTTTTGACTGACATGAAAAGTATAAAACTGGAGAGGGCCAAATTATTCAGTTCTTGGCTCAACTAAATAAATTTAAGATCCGACTGATTAAGACAGTGATTACATCCTATCTCCAGGTTTCCTAAATGTTCTGTCCCTGTGTCTGATGTGATGTTATGGACATGTGTTTTACAGCTGATTAATTAATTTCTTTTTTAGAAACAGTTGGCGATCAACATTAAAGTCGTATCGAAATATTCTAATTCAATTACACCTAGTTATCTAATTTCTACGCTGCTAGTCTATTAACATTTTCTGTATCTTCGTTAGTTACATCTAAGTTATATTATGATCTATAACTTACCAAGACCAAGACTGAACTAAAGAATCAAGTATGATAACAGGAAAAAAATAAGTTACAAACCGTAATTACTTCTTCATAATGTTTACGTTTAATCCAAAATCTTATTTACATAAAACATTACCGAAAACCTTCCTCAAAGTAATCTTAATACTTAGCGTATACACAAACAAATGCGAATTGATACTTCGTTTGTACAATTTTGATATTTATATTGAACCAGCTTTTATGAGATTAGGTACAACTCATTGAAACAAAGCTATGTAAACCGATTTTTATCAGTAATTTTCCGTTAGATAAGCAGCTTTATATTGTCAGTAGGTACAATTGCTAGGATATTTAAACGGTATTACCATATATTAAGCATTCAACGAATATTATTTTTGCAGTCATCGTATATTTTTTATATTTTATTGAAGGGAGTATATCTATTTTGATGAGGAGAAAGTTATCGGATAAATAATAAAAGATGTTTCTTGACAATTGGGATGCTGTAAATGAATAAATCCCGCTTCACTCCCGCAATAAAGTGTGTAATTCAAAATAAAATGTTCTACACAACGTAAATAAAAGCGTAATCCCGCAGTAACCTACTCACGTAGAAAGAAGTCATTAAAATGTAAATGGTGCTCAAATATTGATGAGTGCTTTATTTAGTTTGAATCGTGCTCAAATAAAGTAGGATAATAGCGTTCAATGAATGTATTATTCGCCCGCTTATCTATGGACTTGCTTTCGAATAGCCAAAATTTTTCTGCGCATATTACCGTTGTAGTATGTCCATAAGGAATAAGACGTACTACAGTCTACAACCCACGTAATGCCTACATAGCTAACGACCCTGACGTAACTTTCTTCAGAAAAAGAATATTTTTTACACATGCAAGGGTAATTTTACTACGATTTATTATTTAAGTTCTGTTTCAATGTAGGTACCTCTGAGTAAGTATTGGGGTATACATTAGTTGGTGATTTGAGGCAAAGTCTAAGCTCTAACCTATCAGTTTATTTTGAAGAAAATACGTTCATAAATCGCATTTACCTCCTCACTTCAATGATTCGAAAAAATATACAATTTACCCATACATCGTTACTTTGCTGATGCCTTTTTACAATTAGGTAGGTATTATATACCTTTGTCAGAAAAGGCAGCCAATAAATATAATTTTAAGACGGGCTATTTTCCTCAGAGTTTTCGAATAAAGAAGTATTAGCGTCAATCATACGGTTCCTCAAAGTTTTCCATTATGAAGGCAGCAAAGTAATTCACTTCGCAAGGGAACTCTATCAAGTGCTGGAGACGTGACAGCGGTTACTTTAAAAACTTTCTACTTTAATGAAATGGAGTGACATTTGGTGTTGTATAACAAATAATGTAATACTCCGGGCTGTTTTTAATTAGGGAAAATGTTTGACCTATTACCTGGCTCACCTGAGACTTGTTACAGGTATGTATGTAACCATTCAGTGAAACCGAAATAGAAACGTTATCTTTCGTAGTATAATAGGTGTTTTAGTGATTTTAAAATAATGTATTATTTACATTATTAAATTCTTTAATTATATGAAATAAGACAAATTATTTATAAGTTATAATAAATTATATAAAAAGAAGTGTAACAGTATTATAGTATTATAAACATAATCGCAACACATGTTTTTATCGTTTTGTAATTGTAATTGGAAGCTAATCGGTTACTTTTTTCTACGTAATAAAACGGATTTTCGCTCTTTCTTAGAATTTGAAGGGCGAAATAATCTATCTACACTTGGAAAATATAGTAGGTAATTTATTTGTAACTCAAGAACTCCAAGAAAAAGAAGATTAATTGCCGACACGTCATCTTCGCTGATCCTAAGATTTTGTCAACGAAAAATTTACGGTAAGTTTGAGGACATTAATCATCATCACGAACGTGAAGGTTGTGCAGAGATACTTTTTTATATTTAATACCTATAATACATCTTAAAATTGTATTATTTATTTTAAAATAATATAACTAACAATTAAATTTTTCTATGTATCAGATGCGTAGATAAATTTTACTTTAGATAAATTAAGAACCTACGTAAGGTTTATGCATAATCTTATACTTTTTAAATAAGTGCTAAAAGATAGCTTATAATTAATTAAACAGAAACAAACGAAAACAAACCCTTCAAATTTGATTGTAATTATTATGCCTAAACATCACATGGCCCATTTCGCCCACACAACTTTGTTATCTTCATGTCAAAACGAAGAGCACTCCAACAAGTAGAACGTCCCATAAAAACAGCGCCCGTAGCGCATTATCACACATTTACTCAATTAACATAAAAAGCTAACATTCGAAATTCGAAAAATATTTTTCTATTTTTTTTTTAATTATTAAAGTGACACCTACCTTTATTTTGGGCGGCCATTGTCATTTGTGTGCGAAAAGTAGTTCATTATTTACAAGGAAGACATTCACATGTTTTGGAGTATTTATCAGATAGCGTAAGAAAACGTGGAAACGTGTTTATCATGTCACTGATGGTTGAAAATGGCTTGTTTTGTGGAAAAATCGATCCTGCGCCGCGCGCAGTCGGCTGCCAGCCTTCTGAGAGCGGTCCGCGAGTGATAAGGACTGTAACGCTTATACCTAACCCAGGGTATAGATAACATAACATACATAATATACATTTTTGGCACGTACCGGCTCCGGATAATGTAAATGATTGAGCGATTGTTTGGTTTACACAATAGCATTACGGGCACTATGCGACCCTGTTTAATAGAAAATAAGCTTATGCAGGGATGTTTATTAAATTAGCCTCGGCTTCTAGGTTAAATATAATGAACAAGATTTTCATACTGAACAGTAATCTCTTCTATTTTCGAATAGAATATAAAAAATATATTTAACTCAATTTATTCTTAAAGTAATGTCATGTGAAAAAATATATTTTTGTGAATTCAGTTTGAATTGATTTCCTTCATCTTTAATTTATTTCCACATTTCCGAAAAAAAAAACAAATCTATTATAACTGACTAAATAAGTACACTGTTAATGTATGTCAAGCCACGCGGGAATAACATTTTCGTATGCCAAACCATCCGCGAGATCGAGCTATATTACATGTAAACGCTAACTAAATTCCAAAATCCGTATTTCCTCATCTCATTTCCCGGAATCCCAGCCGTTTCCATTTTCCACCGTTTATTTGTGCCTAATCCACAGACGTAAGCATAACTTCTCAGAGTAAATTGTTAGGATAAAATAACAGCAACGTTTTCACTTATCGTCTTGCGACAAAATTTTCCGCCCATTGATTTTTCAGAAAGACGTTTTCAACGGGTTTATGAAAAGTAATGAAAATACATATTTTAGCTAAACTGTATGTTTTAATTTATATTTTCTTATCACTAAATAGATCTATTACCGAAAATTGCGACCGACGAGGGCTATGTCGTTGATCTAGCAAGTAACTAAGTAATTGAAACCTTAGATGGATTGCAGTATCCAGAAAAGGCCCAGGATCAATCAATCAACAAGCAATTTTATAGATTTCATAGAATTTTTATTTTGCTAAAATTATGTATGTACTTATATTTTTTGTATCATCGGATCTGTTTGTTTATATGAATATGATAAAGTAATTAGCCGTAATAAAAGATACTTAGAAATATAACATAAATAGACTACTATCATTCTGTTGAGGGATTGGTTTTGTTGACTCTCGTCCTTTTTACGTAATTACAATGCATATCAAAAATATAATCTAATAATAAACATACCTTAATTTAATTAGTTACCACCACAGTCAACGTAGACCTATCTATATTTCTAATTCATAATTCACGTCCCCATCAAATCAGCATTCAGTGACGCGGCCTTTCACAATTTTGAAAATGTTAGGGACATCTTTCGAAATTAAAATTCTAATAATTAAAGTAATCATTTATATCTCACTCGGGCAAGTTTTCAATAAAACAATACGATAGCAATGAATAGCAGTTAATCATTTTCCATTCAATTATTTATTATTTTGAAAATAAACAAATTAACATGAAATAGCGGGATAACTTCAAGAAACGCCAGGAAAATGAATAACGAACCGGAAGCACCTTACCTTCTTAAACTTCAAATGGAAGTTTCAGCTACATGGATTATGGAACAATTTTCAGAAATGTTCACATGTTCTAAAAATTTCTAAAAAGATTGATTCAGAACTTTAATCTTTTAATTATTGCTTTTTATTGACCTTAGTTTTAAAAGCGTACTTCTTAAAATGAAAAGCCATCATAAAATTAGCATGTTGCAATATCTGTCATACGTCAATGTTTTTCTACATGTCAATTTGTCTGTTGTCAAAGTCGAAACTCGACAAACGAAAACAAATATTCACTCCATGAAAATAATATCAATCGTAATTCAAAGTTAAAACTTGTTTTCATTAAAAAAGGATAAAGAAATTCAGAAAAAAAATGAAGGAAACTAAAATGTGCACTCATTTGTCAGGAGGACGTCTTAACGTAGCTATTATGCAGGAAACTATGAGGAAAGAGTTTTTAAATCTTCTACAATTATGCGAGGGCCCAAAAGTAAGAATTGAAAATCTCAAGTCTAGATGATTTTTACATTTAATTATTTATTGCTATAATCATGAATTTACCAATTATTTATTATAATTTTTTTAAGGTAACTATTTGGGATGAATGGCTTGCAGGCCCTGTAGGCCTGGTGGCCCAGTATTCATTATTAACAGAACATGAAGTTGTGGACATGTTTCCTCTTCGGCCAGGAAGCTTGCCAACCATTTCTGTAAAACACATTATTTTCATTGCTAGACCAAAGATATTTTTAATGGATTTAGTTGCCGATTATATTCAATCTTTAAGGTAAGTGTAAATTATATAGTAAATTTAACAATGGATTAAACACCATTATGACTGCAAATTATACTTCCAATGAAATGATTCCACTGACATAATTTTAAGCCATCCAATTGAGGTAATGGAGAATGTTACTAGGTATGCCAAAAAGGTTGAAAGTTTGTTACAGTATAGCTTGTACCTATACAAATACACTGTTTTTTGTTGCAATCAAATATACCAAGTAGTTTTCATTTTATAAGCTTTTAAACTTTCGAGTTCCGCTAAAGTCACGTGACCGCTTGTGACGTCACAAAACAGACGCCGCGCGGGCCGCGCTACTTCGCAGCAACTATAGTACGTGTGGGGAGCGCATGAGCTGTCTGTTTTATGACGTCACACCGCCGCAATCGCCGCGTCGGGCGGTTACGATTTGTTTTGCTTATAAATCAAAAACTTATTGACGTAACAAAATAATTTTTTCAACAGTATTTTTTAGTTAAAAAAAAACAATATGAAAAGCTAAAAATCAAAATTTGTTAACATTCTTCATTGTCATCTACACTTTTGTTTGAATTGAAAACCGAAACAACATCAAAAGACTCCATCTAGTTCAAAATATTCTATTAAAATAATAAATAACTAATTTCACAGGAGTAAACAGAGTACACCAGTGGAGTTCCACCTTTTCTTTGTGCCGAGAAGAAGTGAATTATGTGAGAAACATCTCAGAAACAGAGGGGTGTACACAAACCTGACAATCCAAGAATTTATCTGTGACATATTCCCATTTGATAGTGATTTGATGTCACTTGAACTACAGAATGATTTCAGGTAGAATTATTTAAATCTTAACATATGTATTGTGTTAGTTAAACAACCTTTTTAAAATATTCCCCTCCTAAGAATAAAATACAACTCTACTTTTCACATAAAAGGTAATAGTATCCTATTTACCATTTTTAATTCAAATTAGAAGCATTTTCACTGCAAACAGTAATACTACAGAGATTTGATATTTATAAGGAAACAAAATTATGGGAAAGATATTTAATTGAAACCTTTTTGTTACATGTGGGCCCTTGTAAAACACTCAAGCTGCTTTGAATTTTTTTAATCATATGTTTAATCTACATATTTACTAATAACAATACATAACTGGCTTTATCTGCTTCATGTTAGGTACAACCATATTTGCAAGGCCTTTCTCTTATCATGTATTAACATGGTAGTATTAAATACTGTATTATTTATTATATAAAAATTTACAATAAGCTTTTAAATCCTCAGAGAGAACTACTTAGAGGGTGATCCCACATGCTTGTACAATGCCGCCCAGGCTTTAAGAACAATACAACAACTGTATGGCATTGTGCCACGAGTATTTGGAAAGGGGCAAGCTGCTAAACAGGTAAAGATAACAAGTTTAATATAAATAATATTGATTGATATTTTTTTTATAAACAACATATTTGTGTTTGCTATTTTAATCCTTTCTGATTTATAAATGGTATGTCACCTTATAATTAATTTATTGTAATTTGACTACCTCTGTACACATATTCACAAAAAAATAATTAAAAGACCAAGACATTGATTTTATTTTTCCCATTGCCACTTGGACTTGGTATCAAAGTCAGGACCTCTAACTAACTTCTACTTCTAGCACTAACCCCTGAACCAATGAGATGCACTAATCTCTAATCTCAATAGTTCAGAACATCTATAATATAAAAAAAAATATTAAAATATGGCATAAATTTTGTTTTTATTTTTTATAGGTATGGGACCTCCTTTGTCGTCTTAACAAAGAGGAACAAGGACTGGGCCCAAAGGGTGCAACAACATCCTGCATAGATCAACTGCTTTTGATTGACAGAGCCATTGATTTCACCAGTGTCATGTCCACACAGTTAACATATGAAGGTTTAATTGGTAAGTGAATTAGTTCTTACACATGAAAGAATAAATCTTCTCACCACTGATTCAACCAAAAAGGTTATTATCTTACTGACGCTTGATGGATGAAGGACTACTACAAAATATAACAAGATCAAATTGTTTCATAAAATAAATTAATTTTGGCGAGTGTGGGTTAGTTTAGTTAACATATTTTGCAGAATTTGGCAGCTTCACATAACCAATATTAAGTCAGTATGAGCCACCAATTGTATTAATAATTTAGTCACTCATCATCTCTCTACTATTTTTCAAAGCCTTGTCAATAACTAGCTTTAAAAATAATTTTTGTTCCAGATGAACTTTATGGTATAAAGAGTTCAACAGCAACATTCCCTGGCCACAAGTTTGTTAGTCCAGATGATACGAATCCAGAGGTTACGGCAAGTGAAAGAAAGCGAGTAATTTTGAATAGTAGTGAGGAGCTGTACACAGAATTAAGAGATTGCAGTTTTACTACTGTAAGAATATTTGCTATTTCAATTATTATAATTATCTTTAAAAAAAATTACTTTGTAAATTTAAAAAGTTTGGAAATCCCTTTATGATCGTATTAACGTTCTAAATGTAAATCAAGTATTTAAAAAAAAAAGAAAAAAATTTGTAATCTCAGTTTACTACAAGCTGTTCCACGCGACTTCGCTCCCGTAGTTTAATGTTATGTACCCCGATATCATTTAATGAAAGTGCAGCTTTCCAATGGTGAAAGAATTTTTGAATCAATCCAGTAGTTTTTGTAGGAAAACAATACAAATATACAGACAAAAACACCTTTTTTATAATATTAGTACAAATCTACAGAAAAACCTATGAAGTAATGTATAAATTACACCTTATAAATATGAAATATTATTTCAGGTGGGAACAGTACTCTCCAAAAAGGCTCGCATAATAAAAACGCAACTGGACGAGCGTCACAACGACAAATCAGTGCAAGAGATCAAGCAGTTCGTGTCGCGGCTGCCGCAGATGCTGGCCAACAAGCAGTCGCTCGCCACGCACACAGCTATAGCCGAGTACATTAAAGAGGTAATCATATAAAGTGCGTATATGTGTGCGTGCATGCATACGCACCTGCGTATGTGCATTGCGTACGCACAGATGCATGTGCGTATGCGTATGTCTATTTGTTAGTGATTTTATTTTCTATAAATATATTCTTAATTTAAAATTGATTAATAGGCACTTAGCTTTGTTTCTTATGGTGTAATAGATATTATGTTAATTTGTATATTCTTCAATGTAGAATTTACTGTGAAGAATGTACAAACTTGTAGTTAGATTCAATTGTCAGATAAAAAACATGAAAAGAATTATCTATTATGTATGTTTTTCGTTACAGACTACAGATTCGTTTGATTTTCATGATAAGATACAGTGTGAGGAGGATTTTCTGAACTGCATCGAAAATGAAAAAGTCTGTTCTTTCATTGAAGACCTCATAGCTCAGAAGGCTCCATTAACAAAGGTAAAAATAGTTAATGGAACAAGCACTTGATTTAAATGTGGTAATGAAACTACTGTGTTTTTTAGCACTAAAAAAAATATGATCAATTAATATCATTCAATCTATTTCCCTATCAAAGTTATGCTATGTTTTCCAGACATGAATACTTATTCTGAAATTTATTTTTTAAGGTATTAAGGCTAATCTGCCTCCAATGCTCCACGGGTTCAGGTTTGAAACCGAAAGTTCTAGAATACTATAAGCGGGAACTGGTACAAGTGTACGGGTTGAAGACTTGGCTGACTTTGTGCAATTTGGAGAAGTGTGGTCTGCTGAAGCCGCAGTCGGGGTCTAGGCAATATGCTGTTTTGAGAAAGGTGATTTTTATAATAAAGTCAAAGTCATATAAGTAGTCAAAGTTTCTGCGAGTTTTGTTGTTGATAATATTTTCCTAATACTTGGCTTTAAATTTATTTAGAAGGTTCCGTAGTCGAATTGCAAACTTTGTGAACTTAACAAATAAAATGGTTAATAAATATTATTTTTCAGGCACTCCATCTTACAATGGATGAATCTGAACTAGATGCAAAGGAGAAGAGCTATCTTTCCAGTAAATATATCCCACTCACAGTCAGACTCAGCGAACACATTGCCAAGAACAAGGGCTGGGCTGGTATACTATAATTTGCTTATGCTTGTTTTTTTTTTATAATTAAAAAGGAAAAGAAATATGTTGTGTAAACATTAATAATCCGTAAATTTAATTATCATTATCATTTGTTAAACCTTAAGGAACTACTTTTTTTATTTATTTATATTATTTTAGAATTTTTAAAGCACTTTTATGGATGATAAAAATATAGAGGCCTATATTCCCATCCCATTTTTCCTCCTATTCTGTTCTAGTCCTCTCCCAGCTTCCTATCATTAATCCTCTCCTTATCCCCACCCCTTCCGGCAAGGGCCAGCAGGCAACGCAAGGCATCTGCGACATTTTATGTTGCAGATGTTCATGGACTGCGGTTAGTCACTTAACATCGAGTGAACCGCATGCCCCGCTTGCTTGCTATAACATAAAAAAAAATATTTTTAAAAAACACGTTTAGAAATACTCTCTCCACCATTTGCCAAATTTTAAACTTCTCTAATTATCCAATATATACCTCGTGTATCGATCATTAAAACAATGAAAACTAAAAACACTAATGAGATATGAGTCACAATGCTTTATCGTGAGCTCAGTGTTTGATAATGCCTATCAGTGCCAGATGAATGCCAAAGTGACGCTATTTTTAAACGCCTATTTATTATGCAAATGAAGTATTCGTTAGATGATTTGTATGGGTTTATCCATTGCTGATATAAAATATCAACTAGATCTATCTAGATGTTTGTTTTGAATAATCTGTCATGTGCAAATCTAGCCATGTTATTGTGAATATCGACAAATATACGAAAGTATTTATTTGCGATAATTTGACTTGTAAATTACGGCCACCAAATTGGTTAATTTTTACATCTGCATCCTTTCAATGTCACACTAAATTGCAAAAAACTTGATTTATTCAATATTTTCTTTTTAGTAAATTTTTACAGCAAATAGCGTAACTCTACAATAATATGATAAGATTCTCTATATTATAAATTTCAATCTCCCATAAGATACCCTAAAGGGGCTGACGTATCCAAGGGGATAAAAACTCCACTCCAAAATGAGATAATAGAATATTTTTAAACACTAAATATTTTCAGGTATAGTAGATGTTTTGGGAGCTCTACCAGGACCTACAGTTGACGAACTACAAACCCTTCAACCACGGATGGTACGGCGGAATTCCATCTCCAGTGAAAATTCCTCTGTAGATAGCCCCAAAGTTATTCTAATATTTTTCATTGGTGGCTGTACTTTCCACGAAATCTCAGCTTTAAGATCAATCAGCCAGCAAGAAGATTCCAATGTCGAATTCGTCATACTAACCACTAAATTGATCAATGGAAACACTTTTATTGAAACATTAATGGAAGAGTAATTATAGTTATATAAGAAATATATTATGTGATATGTTTATTTAAGATATTTAACTGTGTATTCAAATAAAGGCCTGTATTGTAAGAACTAAATGTTTTCTTTTACTTTTTTATAAAAACTATGAATGTAAATAGTTTAAGTTCAGATGTTTCATAATCACATCACACACACTCAAATGGCTGAACAGGCTTAGTTGAACATAATTTCTTATGTAAAAAATGTTCTTAATAATCTTGGTTTGTGAAAAGTTAGAGATAACTTTAAGGAACAAGTAAATATGGGAGCAAATAAAAAATTAACTGTAAACCATGACTGCGGTTTATTAAAATTTCATATTAATTAACTTTCATATAATATAAATTTTAATTTGATCAGTTTTTAAATAATCTTACAAAATTCTGCATGCTTATCATCTATATATTACAACATTAAAGCTTCAGCATAAAATAATATACACATTATAATCTGTTCGTACTATTCTCATAAATATTCATTACTTGTATACTTTGTGATGTTGGATTTTTTTGGAGGTGCAATGTTAACACCAAACTTTTTTGCTAATGTTGTCAATTTTTCATTTTCATAGCTAACTTCTTCCTTGTAGCTCCTAAGCATAAGAGGCATTAATACATCCAATATAAATTTAAAATTTTTCTGTGAGTAACCTGAATCATTTCCCACTGATAATGTCAACCTAGCATTATAAATAGCAAAGATACATTCATCAACAACATCCATCATGTCTTTTGTAACTATTTTAAGGCCAATATTTTGAAGAGTCATAACAGACTGTACAAACCATATCGTACTACTTGATAAATCCACCCATGTCTCATTTATTACATATTTGGTCAAGTTTAGTCCCAAGTCTGTCATTTGCAATAGAAACTTATTGGTACCAACTTTAGTGTGCATATTGACTGGGGTCCATTTATCTTCAGATACTTTAGTCTTCATAGAATCAACTATCTTCTCCTTATATTCCTTTAATGCTTTAATAATTGGAGTTCGTAAGCAACTGTTCATTTGAAATCTTAAATCAAGTCCAAACTCACAGAACAGTTCACATTGTTGTCTCAAACTCTGAACACAATTTAACACGGAATCCAATGCACACTGTGGTGTAAAAATTTGTTTAATAATTTGACTCATTAAGATCCTTAGCTGCATACTAGCCCAGACTATAAAGCTGCTAACTTTATTCTTAGGAAATAATGCTATGAACTCTATTAAGGCATCACTTAGTGAGCAAAAGAATACATCACCAACTTGTTTTACATAACTAAGTATAGAGCCTTCCAATTGAACACCTTTTACATGAGCCTTGACTGTATGGCTACAGATATCTAGAAATAGCTCACAAGCTTGACTTGTCATATTAAATTTATTGAGTATCTGTACAGGATGGCGGGATGACCTAAGCCCTCCTCTGGGGCTCCAGTTGTGACTAACATCAAGTTCTTTTAATAAAATCTCAGTTAAGGCTTTCTGCTTCTGTTCAATTTTTTTCAAAATATCAGCTCGTTGTGGATGGCTTTTAAACTCTTCAGTATTTAAAGTTTTCTGAGCTGACATCATAAGGTCATAGGTTTTTTGGAAGTGTCTTTCAACAATGAGCACATCTAATTCTTCAGTGACATCAGCCAGCCAATCAGGTAGTGGTGTTATTTGTGGTGAAGGTATCTCCTCAACAGATAAGCTTGGGGACTCAAGCATTTCTAATTTTGGCTTATCCATACTATCCTTTTTCTTTTGTTTTAAACTTTCTTTTTCGATGTGCATCTTTTTTGCAGTCTCAAACTTATCAAGCCAGTCTTTTTTAATTGCTAAACTATTACATTGAAATACTCTAGTGTCAGGAAATGCTAGCACCTTGAAAGCTTGTTTTACAGTACCTAAGTCTCGAACATTAACTACAGCTAGGGTACTAATAGGATAACTAGTTTGAAATTTATATCTCATGGGACCACGCCGGTTAGAAATCCAAGATGTCAACATTAGACAATCATTAAATAAGTAGACATGCATTCTTTGTAAGGCAGTGTTTTCTTCAGCGTCAATTTCGAGCAGATCTCCTTCGTGTAATAAGTTTCTTTCGGGTACATCTAATAAATTCATACAACCTTCGACCTTTTCAGTAATTAGATTAAGTTTGTTTCTCCGCTCCTCTTCCACTCTTTCAGCTTCTATGTCATGGTTATCGAGTGATTCACGCGATAGAGCGTTATCGTTTCCCAAAATTGACACTTGGGACAGAGTTGTAAGCACTGTTCTCTGGTCGCTCAATAAGTGCGATAGTTTGTACATCTCTGCTTCTAGGTGGGATATTTCGGTAGCAGTTTCGATAAACTGCATATAATTTTCGTAAACATTTTTCTTAAGTGCATTAGCTGTCTCCTCAGCTAAGCCTTCAATTTTCACCTTTTGCTGCTGCAGCTCCTCCCCTCCGACACACGACCTCGCTAGCTCTTTTACGTAGCGTTCTGGCACAAAATCTGGAACTGCAAACTTCTCCATATTGACGTCGGACATCGTTTTGCATAAGTATTAAATATATTTTCGATTAATAATTTAATAAAAACACTATTTCACTCATCATTCGATAATCGAACGACAGGACGTTTCAATCAACCCATTTGATGTCAAAATTGTTTCATGTCAACTGACAAGCCAATGTCAACTTCAAATAAAAAGTACGTTCCGAGTCTGAGATTTCACTAGCAAAAAATTAACTTTCCTTCTAATATATTTTTTAACAATACCAAAAAATTATAATAAACTTATCAACTATACGCTTTTACGTTAGGTACGTTTATTGTTGTATTTATTATAATACATTAGAGTGAATAAAATTCTAACTGTAACGAAAATGGACCTATGGCAAAGTTTATAGCATAATAAACATTTGGTTCATGTGGTATAGGTTCATTTGGTTAATAATAATTATCAATTATAATTATTACTAGCTGCTCCCCAGGGCTTCGCTCCCGTGGGAATATCGGAATGATATATAGCCTATAGCCTTCCTCGATAAATGGTCTAATCAACACAAAAAGAATTTTTCAATTCGAACCAGTAGTTTCTGAGATTAGCGCGTTCAAACAAACAAACAAACTCTTCAGCTTTATAATATTAGTATAGATTAACCAAATGAAGGCTGTTGCTATAATAGATTATATAGATCAATATTTCCAATTCAGCCAGCCGATGAACGTTATTGGCAAGGTGCGCGATGACAACGCCAACTAGCGGTTGCAATGTCAGCGGACCGTCATTACGAAAAATAATAAACAAACAGTTATTTCTAATGGTACATCGTACTTTATTAGTTCTTACCTATATCTATACCATCAATAGTAATATTTATCTTTTTTTTACATACGTACATGCCACAATCAATGAAGTTTAATAATATAGAAGGGCTTTCTCATGGCGGACTTCACAGAAAGTAAGGAAATAAAACTTTAACCGATTTAAATGCGGTTTTCGATAATAAATTACGACACGCCCCGCAGACGTTCTAGTGTTTATTTCATTCAAATCGGTTTACAAACAAAAAAGATATGAGGGTTCAAAGCGATCCATAAAAAATATCAATGCGCGTAGGTAGATTAAGTTGAATCTTTTTAAATATTGTTTGCATAATGCTTTCTAATAAAAATTTTGCCTTCTCTTGATTCCCAGAGTAGATTACCGTCATAGTGGCCAATCACAATAAAGACTAATCAACATGCAGAAGTTATTATTTGCGTTTATAAGCAAATACGCGTTAAATGCGTGAAAACATACAAGTCTCTTTCATTCTGAGAGTATATTAATATTTAAAATAGAATTATTGGAATTATATAAACATGAACAGTGACACTTTTGATATATTTCATAAAGGATATAATTTGGACTTAAAAAAACAGTTATTAAATCGCAATTATTGGATAGTTCTTTTAAAATAAAAGTAGAAGTTTATTAATGGGGTTATTTTCAAAAATTAAGTGTTGACAAGATATATTTACAGAAAAACGTTTCTAAATCGTAAAAATTGTCATACCACCAAGTACAGAATTTTGTATTCCACGCGGCCTAAGCCTCAGGCGGAAAGCTAGTTTATATTATTATAAACTCGAACTTTTAAATATAAATAAACATGCTTTTATAAGAATGTTTTTATGATTTTATAACCATGTTTTTATGATTTTATAAACATGTTTATTTATTTTTAATAGCACGCGCGTATCGGTAATAAAGGTAAAAAGTGACAAATCGTCTGGGGTAAGTTGCGTTTTTAGCCACGGTGAGCGCTGCGGTCGATTCGGGTTCTCCCACCACCTACTTTGCACCTAGCGAATAAAGATAGGTTATTATGTAGGTAGGTACTTAGATTCTTTTTATGAAAGGATGATTCCAGGGCTACCTTCCAGTAAAATATAGTTCTGTGATGTTTGTTCATAAAGAATACAACAGATTTATACAAAATTGTCTCTATTTTCATGTGTAAATCAACATATCAAATACAGTATTTCATTTTTACCCCTGAATGTTAATAATTAAATACGAGTATGAAAAATTAGCAGTTCAACTTAATGGTTATTGGTTACAACTTATTTTTGAGTTTATTTTAGAATTAAATAAAATCGTAACGTAAATAAATAGTTTCCGTATTGAGATTATGCACAAACTTCCATCCGATGTCTTCTGCTTGAAATATTAGAAATTAAAGTATATGTGTACAATTAGATATTGAGTGGTGTTAATGTTTGAACCCACCAAACATTAACCTTCATGACAAACATAAATCTATTTGTTTTATTTATAGTTGGATGGTGGCTTTATAAGAATTCAAAGTATTTTAATAAAGATACCTGTCATTGTACATTTTAATATTATCGATAAGTAATTGTAGTTTGGAAACACTTGTGCAGTATGGAATGCTACAAAGTAATTTAATGTGATATCAATTAAAAGTGTTATGAATTATGATAGCATTTAATTAAGAAGATATGTATTACTTTAATTTTATATGCTCGTCATTATCGTCAACCTACATATTGGAAGACCGAAATATTTTAATCTTCCAAATCAATGTAATGCTACTGTATTCTTCACGTCTGGCTAGGTAAGCAAAAATAAAAGTCAAACATAATAAAAATCATTTATTTCTATTGATCCTGCATTAAAAAGTTGTCTTAATTTTTATTAAGGCCGTTTAAAACACACGATCAAAAGTACGGTTTAATCTACTTTGTAATCGAATTTGTTATTAATACTTAGGGCAGTGTTTTAGGGGCAAGATTATTCTTTCTTGTCAGTCGAGTCGGCTTCGGGCTTAGCTTCTTCAGCTGCGTCCAACACTACGCTTTCCACGGCAGGCTCGCTGGGTAGGTCTTCTACCTTTTCGGTGAAGTTACCGTTACGTTTGAATCTGTAGTAACGTGCGGAGGCAGCTTCAGAATTTGTGTGGTAGCAGCTGACTAGAGCATCACCGTGATGATCTGAAATAAATAAAATTCGAATGCGAATAAAAAACATTGTACAAATTCAACTCACTTCACATCCTCTGTTTATATACTTCCTTATTCGTTATATGTATAGCTTATGTGAATCCAAATGTCTATGAGCATGACAGGCATCTTTTATTTATAAATGGATCAGTTCTATTGATTTCTACATTTGAGTATGTTTGAGTTGATTTCTTTGGCATGTTAATGATTGTTAACATGGATGGAAGAAGCCGGTTATAATCTCACCTCCAGGGCAGGTGCAAACAGCGATGTGGCGGCGGGCCATGCAGACGGCGCCGGAGCCGCACTGCGTGTTGCCGAGGCAGGGGTCCACGCACTCGTAACCCACGCACGCCAGGTGGTCGGGACACTGGGAGTCTAGCTCGCATTCACCCTGTGAAGAAAGTTGTTATTATTAGAACCATTCGTGTCTCAGTGTTGTTCTTCAAAAAATGGGTATAAAATTGTTTTTACTTTAACGATTTTATGAATCATTTATGCTATCTTCGAGTATTTATACTACAAGTTACTACGTTAATAAGCCTTTTTAGTGTATAATCTATACTAATATTATAAAGCTGAAGAGTTTGTTTCTTTGTTTGTTTGTTTGTTTGAACGCGCTAATCTCAGAAACTACTGGTCCGATTCGAAAAATTCTTTTAGTGTTAGATAGCCCATTTATCGAGGAAGGCTATAGGCTATATATCATCCCGATATTCCCACGGGAGCGAAGCCCTGGGGCGCAGCTAGTAAATTATAATAAGGCTCATGCTTTTAGAAGATTAATCAAATATCAAAAAAATATGTTTATTACTCAATAGAATTATTCCTACAAACGGTCAAAATACCTTTTCACAAGAAACAAGAGCATTTCCGCGGTATCCAGTAGGACAAGTACAGACGGGACGTTCAGCGCCGGTGCGATCGTGGCCTGGAGTACACTTGGCGTTGGCACCACAAGGGTTTGGCTCGCAAAGGTCACCTGTGCAAAATTAACAGTTCTTTAAATGTCCTATATAGCATTGATAAGAAAATCGTAATCTCAACAGTTTTTTACTGCATTAACATTGTTTCATTGAAATCGGAAATTTTTTTTATTCTTTATTTATAAATAGTTTTGGTCCCTGTTTCATCCGTGTATATTTCCATTACCGTGTGGATAAAAACTACGAAAAGTGTACTGATAACACAATTTCAACCAAGTCGACTAAGTGATTCAAGATTGGTGTTCTGAAAGAGACGCATTTATATTATAAATGCGAAAGCGAGCCCGTCTCATAAGTATTAATGGCTTGACTTTAATGTTTAAACATTGTTACGTACGGGCTTCGAAAGGTCTGCAGAATGTGAAGGGGTCACCGGTCATGGTCTTAGGGCAGGAGCAGACGGGCGTTAAGCCGCGGAGGTTACAATCGGCGTTCACACCGCAAGCGTTGGTGCAAGGGTTGACGCAAGCGTTGTACACACACGCGGGCTTGTAGCTGGGGCATTCGCTGTCTGATGTGCACTCAGCGGAACAGATCCTGTAGGGATCGCCATGGTAACCCTAAAAAAAGAGAAACCTAATGTCAACTAACACAGATCAAGTTCCACATAACCTTAAATATTCGCTTTGTAAATAGCCAAAAAATAACCTTCGTAGTAATTTATTTCGTAATTTGAGAATTATATTTCTCCTGCTTTATGAATGGAATTACGTAAAAGACTACCAAAGTTTTTTTTAGTTATCTGCTATCTAAAATACAAGCTTTGTTCAAAACTAAATAACGTTCTGGGAACTTACCCTTGGGCACTTGCACACAGCGCGGTGGGCGGCCACAGTCTCGCAGTCGGCGTTGACACCACAGTCACTGCAGGGGCTCACGCACTTGAAGTCGCGGCAGGACTGCTGCGCTCCACAGTCACTGTCTGAGTCGCACTCGTGTCTGCAGCCGGAGAGAGGGCTACCCTGCACAAATGAATCCAAAGATATCAAAAAAGAAACGCATTTTAAGGATTCCTTAATTGATCGTACGGCATAGGTGAATGACGCTGCTATTATTATATCTACTAAAACTCTATAATAATTATAAAATTATATGGTCAATCGAATTAGGGTGAATGGACAATCGTTGTAAGCGATTCCATGAGCGTATTCCATATGTCATAGGCTCATCAGAAACAAACGGATGTTTGAGCCATAATCGTATGCCGTATTTAGGTTGACAAATTGTCAATTGACAGGCACCTTTCGTATTGTTAAAATCAAGAGTTGGAATAAATAATTTAACACAACATACAAGTTGCTTGTACCATATATGTTTAACTGATACTTACTCTGTATCCAGGAAGGCAAGTACAGATAGCTTGGTTGTTAGCAACATGGCATTTAGTGTTGGGGCCGCAAGGAGATGGGTGACACGCCTCCTCTGCGAAAATAACATAACATTAAAGGTTTCAGAAATTTACAAATATTTTTATTGAAAATGATATTCAATTTAATTGGATAATACCTGGATCAGCAATTCTGCAGGCTGAGAAGGGGTTTCCGGTGTAACCAGGAGGACATGAGCAGACTGGAACGTGTTGGCGGACCTGATCAAATAAAAACATTCATTCATCATTCTCGTTACCAAAAATTGGAGTCACTACACATTTCCTTGGGAAAATATCTTAGTTGGTTTAACCTTCTTGCTACACTTCAAATATAAGGTATGAAAAATCTTATCATAGGTAAGATGATGAGTAAAACAATAAAAATTACGCTTATATTTTAGTGATCCCAAAATAAAGATATTATTAGTAAAATACGTTGGTGAAACCGCGATGCACTAATAATAAATTTTGTACGTAGATACCTCACAGTTGGCGTGGGAACCGCAAGCGCCATCACAGGGGTTGATGCAGTGTTGGTTCACACAAGATTGGTGACCACGGCATTCGCTGTTGTCTGCGAAATACATTTTATTTTATGACAATATTTCTAACACATAACAAAGATAATAAAGATAGCAAAATTATTTGTGCAAAAATATTTAAGTGAGTATAAATCTTCGTGGCGTTAGAAAAATGCTGGAGGGCGAATCACTTAACCTGAATTCTGAGATTTTATATCCTTAAAAATAATGGTATCAGCGTCATATGTGTTTTCAAACAAGAAATTTATTGAATGCTATAATTTAAGGACTACTATACGAAAGATATTTATAGAGAAATTTGATGCGCAAAATATACTCCACCAATTTTAGAGATAGAGGGAATATGTGATAAACTTATAAAGAAAAATATCCGGAGTCGACTTTGTTAAGACAAAATGAATAGTTCTGTCCATTCTGATGACTGAATAATATGTACTTACCAACGCACTCGATCTTCACACACTGCGACAATGGGTCTCCAGAGTATCCTGGCAGGCAGGCGCAGACCGGCCGCACGCTGCCGTGCGTGCAATGCGCACCGACACCGCAGGTGTTAGGCCCGCATCGCACGAGGTCGTCAGAGATCGACCGCCCATGCTCATACAGGTTGCGGCCGGTGTAGCTCCGGGGGTAGTAGTTATAGTACCGTTCAGCTGATGATAAAATAAACACAGTACTGAGAACAAAATATGGTAACATTCCCCTAATACGCAGAATTAGGCGAATGTTACCATATTTTTAGCCCATAAACCATAGGCAACTAAGATTTTCGTTTTACTTTGGAGCAGTGCAAATCATTGAGCACACTGTTTCTTCTTATATGAACTTATTACACTTATGCAATTAAATTCACTTCTTGCCCTTAGTGAATGCAAAACTGGCCGAAATGTTCAGTCCCAATAGGAAATACATACAAGGTAAGGCGTTCTATACTAAAATAATTAATAGCTTTCCAAAACCGGATTTTGATAAATTACGAATAATTAAATCTGATTGTTAATATATACAATAAAAAACTTCCTATTTCCGAAAGCGAGCCTCAATCAAAGGTCATAAACGCCCACTGCAGATTCGTTCAATTAAATCCTTAACTTTTAGCTTTAAAGTTCGTCACATTCGCGCAATTTGCATAATCGAAATACATCATCAAATCAGATGGTGAGCAAAACAAACTAGGACCTTGGTTACGGCCATGCCCATATAAGATAGCGAATGACTTATCGCCCACACCGGACCTTATGTCCTTGTCCGGTGAACAAAAGACCTCAGAACTTTTAATGATATCATTCAATTACATAATGAGCTTGTTAAATCGGGAGGCTCGACTATTACGTTTTTCACTTGTTTTGACCATATAATCTTGATTCGAATAAAAAGGTCACTAAACTTAGATAAATGTATGTAATTCTATGTTAAAGGCAAGCTATTATTAGCATTATCTTACAGAAGAAGCTAATAAGTAGCTAATTAGAAATTTAACGGCCGTATTAATTGCAAAAATCATAATGTCTTTAAAATACATAAATTGCTTGTTAAAAGATGTCTTGTAAGAAGTTCTACAATTGATATTAATTATTATTTTTTACTTATATGCAAACTACAGGAAATTGTTTTCACAAATGATCATTTCACCGAAAACATACTTATTTCCGTATAAACAAAGTTAACCGCCCAAATTAAAGTAATACTATTTTCCTGGAAATCGTAAAATCCCAATCTATAAACTAATAAAACTATGATGAGGCTCATAATTTACCATTCTTTTGTTTAAAAATAAATTCTGAATAATATTGCAATGTTTTGTTGATAATGATTTATCACATAAAAACGCGGAATCAACCTACGTACACACAACAAACATACATAATTCATTAATTACAATACGTTAGTAGTTAGAATATTGCTCGTGTGCCAACTATTTTTGTAAAATAATATTTATGGCATGAGGTAAATTACATTGTCTTCCACATGTTAACATAATCTTTAAAATTATAAGAAAACAGTCGAACACTTACCGTCAGCGCCCCATGCCAAAGCTAAAAGCACCAGAGGTGCTATGGATAACAATTTTTCTTGCATCTGAAAATGGAAAAGTATATTGAAGAAGGAAACCTTTAATACACCATTATCTTTACTAATAATATAAAACTGAAAGATTTGATTGTACGTCGTTTGTTTGCAATTGGAACTAATGATCCGATTTGAAACAATCTTTCTGTGTTAAAAAAGGTATTGTTAGAGGAAGGCTAACACCATTCTACAGGAGCGAACCCACGTGGAACAGCGAGTAAATTATATCGGTCTAGCGGATTTTTTGCTATTAATATTGTATGCGGTACGCCGCAAAGAAACATCCACAAACTTGTGATGCATATTGTTGTCTCAGTTATTATTGGATTGGTTGGAGATCTTCAGCAACTAATCTATGAGACTGATAAGAATGGAATTAAATAAATTTGTATATAAACATTCTTTTCACCACTTCACTATTGATTTCCTTCAATTTGTAAAGATAATTAAAATTAACTGTAGACGCAAACGGTTTTTGCGAAGTAAGTTTGAAATTTTTAACACTTGAAAATTATTTTTGAAATTATGAAAATATTCTCAATAAGTTATATTAAATTAAAAATTCTTTACAGTAAGCAAGTTTGAAAATTAAAATATATATAAAATTTAGTTTATTTCGCTTTAGATACAATTACCGAAATCACTTCGCAGTTTCGCACTTTTAAACTTAAGATACACCGTAACTGTATTGCGCCAGAACTAATATTTGTTTAAATTATTTATTCTGAGAACGCGACACTTACATCTGTTCGTCTGTAACGTCGAGAGGAAAACACGACTTCGAGTAGAGTTGCGTATCCTTATACCCAGCGGCGCCTACGCATCCTGAGAATTCGCATCACCAGCTACCACCAAAATCTACGCTTAATTTATTGATATTAATATTAAAATATATTATCTTGAATAATTTATTTGGCTTACATCCGCATAAATAGGTGCTTAGAGGTTGTTTTAAGATTGATCTATTTATCAAAGGTAATTTTTATGACTGACTATTTATAGTTTCCTTCTAAGTACTGCAAATACAACGCTTTCTTGAAGCTAATAACTAGTCTAGCCATAAATTCTGTTACTGGCTGTTTAAGTCATTTTAAAAAGATATGTAATTTGAATTTCGAACATTAGCTTTTACGATAACAAAATATACTTCTTTCCCGAAATT
>LQNK01000817.1:0-71120 GCA_001586405.1 Phoebis sennae | reverse complement strand
CATTAACATATATTTTCCACTATTAATAATCATATATAAAACTTTCAAATAAAATTATTTTTTTGGAAATAATCGGATATTTTCTTTGTAACAGAACTTATGGCTAGACTAGGTATATATGCATGATGTCATTAAAACGCAATGGCGATGCTACACCATAAGAGGACGTCAGCGACATGTAGTTAGTTATAAGAGACCAAAATTGGCATGGGAAATTACCGTTGTAATCCCATCAGCACAACATTATAAACGTGAAAGTTACTTAAGAGACTCTCCAAGTAGAATTGCATAATATTTACAGTAAGCTCCCTGACCCTCATAAAAGATCGGCATCAAAATTGAAGTTCTTGTCTTTAATCATTTTATATACTCTGAGCAAGCATGTTGAGGTAGATTACCTAAAATTAAATTCCTATATCCTTTATATGTATACATTCTATTGACTTTAGTATACATTTGAGTCAGGACCTATTTCAAGAATATATTACACCATATACCGACCTCACTTAACTTTCAACAGAAGGCAATTCATTTCATAAAAAGACTTATCGATTCTTGTTTTTTTTTGTTCGTCATCTTTATGTAAGTGTGTGTTCTGTACCTCATTCTGGAATCAGTCTTGTCTATCTATCTTTACTAATTGATAAAACTTTCCTTAATCCTACTTAAGTAACCTAGATAGATATAGGAGATATTTCATCTCCCTATAGGTCCTGTTCTATCACTGGTGAGCTTTAGGACAAACCAATTCCGATTCACAACATTCCTTCGTTACAATAATTATCCTCTCATTACCTCTTTATCCTTCTTAAAGCCAGAAGTCAATAACGCGAAATAATTTTTCATTGTAAGTCAAATAAAACATTGCAAACAATAGTTACATAGCGTAATATATGTTTATTGTGTAACCTCGTTTCCCCTGATGGGACATGAAATCCTGTAATTTCCAACCAACGACAACATATTAACCACGAAACTTGAACCAACGAAGAGGACTAGGAAAATGTACATGGATTATATTAAACCCTTGACTAATCGTGAAAGAAATAACATGTCTCCAAAATCCCATAAGGCGTCTCATAAAAATAAAACCGATACTTGATATATTATTTTGAGTATTGCGGTTCTATTGTAACTACAAATATAGGCATAGAGTGACTGAAAATTATTATTTTTAACACCCTAAAAAATATTGTAGTAGTAGTTATACGTAACGTAAGTTACGTACGAGATTTTTTTCAAGTGAATAGACTGGAAAGTATAAATTATTATTTTATAATATAATGTGTAATACGTATCAATTTTATGAAATATTTGAAATATTATTTTAAAATAAAATAGGCATTGTAATAATTTTATAAGGACGTAACCTGCTAATAATAAAATATTATTTTAAAAAACAATCCTACGGAACCAAGTCTGACATCTCTCCATAAATCACCTCCTTTAAAGGGACACAAAACAGATTAAATCGGTGAAGATCCATTTCGGACAAAGATCTATAATGTTATCGATCTAAATATCAGTATTTGCATGTGGTTATGGAAACGGGATAGGTTTTCTTGGGTAGTAACTGACTCATACGACCCACATATGAGTTACGTAAGCTAATTTATCAATAATCAACCTTGTTTCGCATCGATTAACGATATACAAATGTAAATAACAATTTTATGGGAAGTGTACTCTTTCACGTTTAAAAAGTAGGTATCATTCAAGAAATGGTAATTTTTGAATTTTTGAATAATAAAGATGAGAAGTTAAATTATTTTTATTATATTCGAGTATTCTCATATGTTGTATCCAATAGCTTTTAATCCTTAATAATTATTTTGTTATTCCTTTAACAATCACGAGATTAGTCACGTATGGAATACAGCAAAATTTTTATTTTTAAATTTTGGTCCTTTTCCTTATATCGACGAAACAACAAGCTAATGAAAAGCAATTCATTTGTTTGCTTCTATTCGTAATGGAATCGATTCATTCATATATTTTTATTTTATGACATTATATTTTATCCGGTGAGAATCATTTGGAAGTCCGTCCCATATAGAAGTTACTTAATATGTTGCAGCAAAAGTTGTACAAAATCCAAGAAAACCAAAAATATTTGGTAACGATCTATATTGTTGTTCCGCTATTAGCAATCATTTAAAATCACCTACAGATATACTCTATTTATGGAATTTTATAGGATGTTTTTGACGGTTCTAATAACTTATTTGATAAACAAAACTTACAAGTTGATAATATTTATTTTTAGTGCATTAATATGACCCGTCGACTGAAATCGATGTAGTGTTATGTCAGATGAGTGCCAAAAATATGCGTAGTTTAATTAAAAGGGAATTAAATTCAAATAAATAATAAAAATAACATCGCACACATTTTTTTTCACAAATATGCCTACTTTAACTGTCTGTCTCTTTTTCCTGAGATATCTCATAAACCGTGATAGCTAAAAAGCTGAAATTCATCATAAAATGTTCTGTATTTACGTTGTGGTTATAACAACAAAAACTAAAAATAAAACGCATTAATAGGGCAATTATGGGCAACATTATTACTGGATTAACTGAGCTCTGCGGCTTCACCCGCGTTTATCTCCCATTCCCCTAGGCTTTCCGGGATAGAAGAGATAGAACCTATGTCCTTTTTCTGGTTTCAAACAATCTCGGTACAAAAATTTAGACCAAATCGGTCCAGTAGTTTCAGACTCTATTCAATTCAAACAAACAAACAAAAAATGAATTCTGTCCAATTTTAGTATTAGTACAGATTATTAAAGTAATCGAATGCTGAATTCATTCATACAAATCACGTGTAGAGAAATGATCACAGCATGTATTATTCCCTTTACGGTTTTTGCTATACTTAAGCTAATAATTGTAGTTATTTCACCCGGGTAAATGAATAACACTTCACCATTTTTTATTTATCCCCTTTAAAAATACCCCCAGAATAGAGAACCTCCGTCTATATAATTGGTCTGGCTTAGTAATGCCGTATGCTCCTCCTTATAAAAAAAATCGTTTGAAGATTTTATCCGTGGTAATCATTCTATCTAAATTTACTTTCAAACAACACATCTTTGGTTTGAATAGCATTCCCATATTGTTAAATATGGGTTTACCTTTGTCGTGATGGCCTTAATAGTCTTTTAGTTTTCCGCCTGTTATTTCTAAACGATACCAAAAACTTCACTTGATCAACAGCTGATTTGTTGACAGTGACAATATTGACATACATCATACATGTTTGTTATATGACAACCTTGTGATTTTTCCCGAAAAATACAATGACGAATAATGAACAACGCAAATTCTAATTATATTTTAAAATAAATAACACTTCTAATACCGCCCATTTACGAAAAATGTCCGCCAGCAAATTAGATGCAGTTTATCGAAGTATACTCATTACAAAGTTTTTCACTAAAGGTTGGGGTAAGCCAGAAAACCTGCGTAGGTAAGGCTGTAAATAATAAAAATATTAAATTAACTTCTAACTCTTGACATAGAAAACTCCATATATTCATAGTTCTTCTTAACTTTGATATAATTTATCACTTACAAACATTTGTTTTTTAGGTTATTTGAGTTCAGAAAAGTTGTATCCAACCGTGATGAGTGCTTTAAATTGGTGGATAGAGATTATCCTGTTACTATTACTAAGGTTTGTTCTTACTCAATACATACAACTTTGTTTCAAGAAATGTATTTAGTTTATCTTTAAATTTTGTTATGATCAAAGTATTTTTTATTTAAGCCTAAAACTATTAAACTATAAACATCATTAGACCGTTTAATTTTTTTTATTATTATTTTTCTAATTTTAGGAGCAAAATTTATCAGATTGTCGGCTCCTGGAGGGCTATTTCGTATCACCACTGGAGAAGCATTTGCCTGGCATAGTGCCAGAAATAGCACAAAAAGCACATTTCCAGATGTTACTGCCCATTCACTGGCCAGAGCCAACTTGCAAACCAGTCTGCCTGCATCTTGCTGGAACTGGAGACCATGTAATTATTTATTTTTATTATTATTATTCTATTTTAAAATATTATTTATTGAATTTAAGTTTCTATGACATCATTATGTAATAAAGCTATAAGTAAAAAACTTTTAATTAATTAAGAAAATTTAAAGTTCAAAGTGTAATTTTTTGTGATTTTGTTTTATTTATCATGTAATAATAGATTTATTCTTATTATTTGCTAGTGTTTGGGTTTTGCATTATTTGGGTTCTATAAACAAATAAGAGGAATCCTATCCTTGAGGATGGATGTGAATCCATTTTATCCTTTTTTTTGTTAGGCCGGCAAGCAGAGCATGCGGTTGATCTGATGTTAAGTGACTGACCGCAGTCCATGAACATCTACTGCATAAAAGTGACACAGATGCCTTGAAGAAAGGGGAGGGGATAAGGAGAGAATTAATGATGGAAAATGGGAAAGGGATTAGAACAGGATGGGAAAGGAGTACTGGCCTCCAGGCCCCCGCTCACTGCAATGCTTAGCTTCCCCTCCTTTTTTGCTGAAGGTGTCATGTAAGAAATTACCCTCCATCACCTTTTACGACACCCACTGGTAAAAATGGCGTCACGACACATGTATTCTAACCTGTCGTCAAACGGGGGAAAATTATAACTTAGAATAAAAGTATTCTATTTTTTATTGTTTTAGTATTTTTGGCGAAGACGAAATTTAATGGTCAAACCCTTACTAAAAGAAGCTGGAATAGGGGGCATAATTCTTGAAAATCCATTTTATGGTTTACGCAAGCCCACAGATCAAGTGTAAGTCAGTGTTATTCATAGTATTTTAAAATCTTATTTTTATTGCACTCAAAGTTATCGTGTGTTAGTGAGGTTTGTGCAAAATGGAGGAGAGGATGAAATGAATCAAATGAACAAGAAAGGAAAAGTTAATAAAGAAGAATAGAACATGTTTAAGTATCAAGTACACACAATTAATTGCTATTGAGGCATATCACAATATTACAAATATATGTAGGTGAACCTTGAGGTCAAATAGTAATAAAAAACAGGCGTCATTTCTTCACAATGTTTCGGTCATATTTATAATGGGTATGATCCTGGGTTCAAATACGACACTGGTTCTTTAACTTCTAGTTTGACTTCTTCATAGATCACTCTGCTTATCAGTCTCCGATAAAACATATAGCAAAAAAACTTATAAGAAACATTTTCCCTGGTGTAGAGAGCTACACAATGTGTTGGACATATTCGTAATGAGCCAGTGTCTGTTACTGGAGATGATAGTGATATATTAGTTTCACACTGACTGACAGATTAGAATCATATATTTTATGAAAGACCGCACTTTTTACTTGGCTTTAGTTACACATATAGCGAAAAAACTTATAAAATACAACTTACCAGGCGTTCCTCTCTACACAAAGTATCAGACATATTTGTAATGGGCAGGTGTCTGATACTGGATTTGTTGGTGATATATCAGTTTTACACGGCCTCACACATTACAATCATAATTTTATGAAAAAGGACTCTTTTAATTGTCTTCAATAATATAAATAGCGAAAAAACTTATAAGAAACAACTTTACAGGCGTTCCTCTCTCCACAATGTGTCGGACATATACGTAATGGGCGGATGTCTGTTACTGGAGTCGTTGGTGATATATCAGTATCTCACTGACTCACAGATTGGAATCATAAATTTTATGAAAAATCGCACCTTTAATTTGACTTTAATAACATATATAGTGAAAAAGCTTATAAGAAACAACTTTGCAAGCATTCCTCTCTCCACAATGTGTCGGACATATTCGTAATGGGCGGGTGTCTGATCCTGGAGTTGGTGCTGTTTCGATTTTACACTGACCCACAGATTAGAATCATATACATATTTTACGAAAGATGACTTTTTTATTTGTCTTTAATAACATATGTAGTGAAAAAACTTATAAGAAACAACTTTCCAGGCGTTCCTCTCTCCACAATGTGTCGGACATATTCGTAATGGGCGGGTGTCTGATCCTGGAGTCGTTGGTGCTGTTTCACTGGTGCGAGAGGAACGGACTCGGGCCGCTCGGGGTCACGGGCCTGTCTATGGGTGGCCATGTTGGTATTATTTGTGTTTTATTTACAGGTTCAATAATAGTTTAACATAAATAGAACATAATTACGGTCGTTACGTCGGGCCATGGCTTGGAAAATGTGGCGCTTTCTATACTAGTTAAATTTAAGTTTAACTTTTAAAGTTTTTTCTAATAGATTATCTTATATACTTATGAATGCATTTTTACTTGGGTGAAAGTCTGCATCTTGCTAGACAATAAATTAAACATTGCACAAGTATATGAGCATTGATATACATAATATATGTACAAGTAAGTTCTACTTACTGTAGTGATGCTTTAGTTTTTCTGTCAACTAAATTAGCATTCGATTTGTTGCGCTATATATAAATAAAAAATGCATTAAAGTTTAATTTAATAAAAATCGTCGAGGACCACTCCTAGCACCTATTTTTCATTAAAATTATAGTAATCTGTAATATTTTTTTATTCTAGATGGCCTCTCTAGCGGCCACAAACTGGCCTAAGCCATTGGTATTAGTTCCTTGCCTTTCATGGTCAACCGCATCAGCTGTTTTCCTTCAGGTAATTTAATAATTAAATTTTCATTAAAGTACATTATCTTATTTATATTCTTTATCTAGGTTACGGATACGTTAAAATTTCATGTTTTGCTTAAATATAGTGTTGATTTTTTTTATAACATATTTAATTTGCAGGGTGTAATGTCGCATTCGATAAACTGGGATCTATTGGAAGATCAATATTTATCAGACGGTGTTTATAGGGAAAAATTATCAAAAATGGTGACAATAGTAGATGAAGCATTCCTTGCAGGGAAAAAGTTTGCCCAATCGTACTCCCAAAACATGGAGTCTATATTGCAAAGAAACGCCCCTGAAATAAAGAAAGTTACCATTGACCCAACATATCCTAATTTAGATATAACTTATAAAGAAAATAGTGTCGCTAGTGATAAATTTAAAGAACCAGAAGATTTGAAGAATAATGGAAAAAGAAAAAAATCGCCAACAGTAGAAGAACCAGTGACGTCTTTCGCTCAAAAAGAAAATTTAAATAATGAATTAAAGGTATTACTTGATGACAAGAAAATTAGTCAAAGCCTATACGATAAGTTGACGTCAAATAAAAAATTTGAATTGGAATCCCAGGACATCGAAATCATTAATAAATTGACTGAAGATAGGATTAAAGAGGTGCTGCTAAAATGTAGTAATATTAATGTCGGTAAGTCAGAAATAAGTTGAAAAAAATTCTTGTGACATTTTAGCAAACAGATAATAATAAAATAACAAACGCTTTTATGATCCACAGAAACCAAAAAAGATTCTACTATGATGCAAACTAGTTCGGACAACAACTCTTTAACGTCGCAAATAAATGCACAACATACACTCGATAAAAATGACACATCAACTTCAAATAAAAACCAAGAAACGCTCACAAGTCCCGAAAGTATTGCAAAAGATAAATCAGGCTCAAATCAAGTGAACGCAACGCAAACAGAATCGACAGAGAATAAAGAGGTCGCAGAAATAAAATCGAAACCGGAAAGAAAATCATGGAATGTATCAGATCTAACCTCTGATTTGTGGGTGAATTTACCGTTCATGAAGTCGAGTGGGAAAAAGATAGACATAGGAAAGATCCACTGGAGGGACAGAGAAGCGCTGCAATTCATGAGGGGGATAATGGATGAATGCACACATTTGAGTAATTTTTCTGTGCCGTACGATACTTCTTTAATTATAGGTAAGTCAAAAGATAAGCAATTACATAAGTGTACGATTAAAAACGGGAAATAGGGCACTTACGAAATGTCACACGAGGTCAGGCACAGTATCAACTGTTATCGCAACAAAATATCACTTGCATCACTATTAAATGACACATGAATTTCTAATTAATACTAGAACCCGTTCGCGACTTTACTCGTATTTGTGTGAAAAATCAACTTTTTTTTAATTCGATTGTTAATCTGGGATAATATAGGAACGAGAACATGTATTTTAAATCTAATCTATAAAATACAGTAAAAGCAGCTAATTTCTGCTCATTATTATTTTTTTCATTATTATAATTTATTTCAAGAATTTTATGTATTACGCCGTATAAATAAAATGATAATAGAAAACTTTGGATCACTGTTTTTAATAAGCTACATTTAGGTTTCCTTTTTAATTTGTTCTTCCCAAAATATGGCCTGGGGGACATGGCTCTGTAACCCATTGTTACCTATGTCACGATCTTTACTCTTATGCGCAACTAACCGAGCTCCGCGGTTTCACCCGCGTACGTCTTTCGTTCCCCTAGTTTTTTGGGATAAAAACTATCCTATGTCCTTCCCCGAATTTCAAAGTATATCGATCCAGTATTTTCTTAGCCTATTCAACTCAAACAAACAAAAAATTAAATCTTTCCCCTTTATAATATTAGTATAGATCAGGGGTTCCCAAACTGTGCGTTGCAGGGCATCGCGAGGACTTCCTTGCTTCTCCTCCCCATCGATTCGTCCCGATTATCTGTCCCCTTAATCCTATTAGAGACTAGAACTCACCCCCGCCGACACTAAGGCGTCTGAACATAACTATACTCCGTATGTGCGTCGCAGATTAAAAAAAATTGAGAACTCTTGATATCTCTCGTTCCTGTAGAATTTTCGGGGTAAAAACTCATGTCATCTCATGTCCTTCCCCGAATTTCAAAGTATATCGATCCAGTATTTTCTTAGCCTATTCAACTCAAACAAAACAAAATTAAATCTTTCCTCTTTATATAAATTATATTAAATTATTATAGCCTAGCTTTCCGCCCGCGGCGTCGCTCGCGTGGACCCGGCAATTCGATTTTTTCTCGCCGTAAAACCATGGTTGAACTTCAATGAACATTTAAAAAAAAGGAATTGTCCAAATTGGTCCAGCCGTTGTTGAATTATGCGCTTACCAACACATTTTGCGATTCATTTTTATATCTATCTATATCACTACATAGTATAAAACAAAGTCGCTTTTTCTGTCATGTGTCATGTTGTATGTCCCTATGAACGCTCAAATCTTTAAAACTACGCAACGGATTTTGATGCGGTTTTTTTTAATAGATAGAGTAACTCATGAGGAAGGTTTTTATCAGCATTGCACCCATGCGAAGCCGGGGCGGGTCGCTAGTATATATATAAAAATGAATTGCTGTTCGTTAGTCTCGCTAAAACTCGAGAACGGCTGAACGGATTTATCTTATCTTGGTCTTGAATTATTCGTAGAGGTCTAGGGAAGGTTTAAAAGGTGAGAAAAATTCGAATAATTGCCGGGAATTGCCGGGTCCAAGCCGCGGGCGGAAAGCTAGTATAAGATAAAGAATATTTTATTTTATTTTAAGAAAGAAAAGAAAGAAAGAAAGAAAAATATTTATTTGCAACAACTAAGCACAGACATACATTTTACAGAAATAAATACAAACATTTTACAAAGATAAACATAATAAAAATACATATGCACATAATTGGTGCGAAAAGGTTCGAACTCAGCATCGTGCTGGTTGCAGGCAACCAGCGCTGGTCTTCCGTTCGGACCTCTCTGTGACGTGAAACTATTAAGACAGCAGTCCCAATCACTATTTTTATTTTCCAGCGGTGTGCGCGAAACACGACGCGTACGTGCCGCGCGAGGACGTGGGCGCGCTGGAGGAGATCTGGCCCGGCGCCGAGGTGCGCTACGTGGACGCGGGACACGTGTCCGCCTATATCTTACACCAGTCGCTTTTCAGGTGCCTTTGTTTGTTATTTTGACATATCGAGTACTGTTGGCACATTAGAGACAAACCTGAATGGTACTTTGTGAATATTTCCAACGCATATATGTATATATATATTAGTTGAGACTTCTTTTAGGTTAAATAATTTAAAAAAAATCATTGATCCTATAAATTTAAAGTTGAATTTAAGTTTTATGAAATATGAGTCATTTTCAATGAAAAAAATAGTTCAGTAAACGATTTATTTTTTGCCGTGCGATTTACTTCTAGCTGACCCGGCGAACTGACAGTGACGTATTTGACAGACACGAACTATGGAAAAATATACTTGTGATTTTTACTATTTTATTCACATTTTCTTCATAAACCTTCCCTACACTTCCACGAATAATTCAAGACTAACATTAGTCAAATCAGTTCAGCCGTTCTCGAGACTATCGAAGAGAAATTGGGTTTTATTTATATAGATAATAATATAATATATTGTGGTTATAATTTTATTTCAGGGCATGCATTAAGGAAGCGTTCGAACGATCCAAGAAAAAATGGCAAGACGGTAAACATATCGAATGATGACAATACAATTTGGATTGAAGCGTAATTATTATTCAATAGAAGCCCACCCTCTTTCATTACATCAATTTTTTAATGAGCTTGATTAGTGATATTTTTGTGTAGAAGTGTAAAAATTTATTTTAAATAAAATACTTTTAAAGGATTTTCAACGCAGTTTATTACATATTATTAAATCGTCTTATATCCTTTAAAAGTATTTTATTTTATATGTAAAGTACTCGCGTTAAAACAAACATAAGAACATACTGTGTTAATAATTTAATATTGGTAGTTAGTGCCATATTTATTAACTTTCTCGCTTCAACAAAATTATCGCATTAAAAATTAATAGCTCATTCAATAAATTAAGTACTAAATATTAAATTACTAATAAATAAAACATGTTGTGCATGTTTATTATCATTAAATAGAAATTATTTTTTTTCCAATAAATGAATGTACTAGTTGAGTTTTTGAACGGTTAGCATAGCTGATGTAATTGTTTTGTTTAGTTCTAGTCTTGTTGTAGTGAAGTTACATGAAATGTCCCTAAATATTTAGAGCGGTGTTAGATTTTGCCAAAATTTTACTCACGTTTACCAGTACAAAGTTCTTAGTTGATTGTTTAGAAAATAATTTTAACTAGAGCAATGCTATTGCGTTTGTTATACACTTTTCATAATATGTATATAAGATATTTATCTCTTTTGAGATTGTAAAGTGTAAATTGTATTTTTATATATGTATAAATATACATCTTATTTTCAAATTTGGTTTTACTTATTCTACCCTGATAATAGTTACCATGCCTTAACAAGGCTCATGTAACCAAATAAATAAATATTTTTTACAAAGAGAAAAAACGTTATTTTCTATAACTATAACGTAAATCGTATACGTTTGCAAAGCATGATCAAATTACAGAGAAAATTTTTTATGACTATAACTCATAACATTTTGCGGTTATATTCCCACAAACAAAAAGCATTAATACAAAAAATCTATTTTGACAAGAAAGTCTTAAACTAATTCCTAATGAATAAGATCTTTCCGTGAACCCTTTTAATCGGAAACTGTAAAACAAGATTAGAAGATAAGAGCAGGTAACTAAGAAATGTTTTATCTTATGTTTATTATTCTTTTGTTATCTAAATAACTTTAATAATACAATCGTTATTAGAACATTATTAGTAGTTATTTCATAAACAAAAGGCATAGTTTTTTTATTGTACACCTACTATTAGGGTATTATTTGAAGCATCTGTGATTGGCTGACTATTATATTCCTTTGTTCCTAGTATTGCTTTTGTGTACAACCGATTTCATTGCGGTGGGGTTGATAATAAATACAGAGGCATTGTCGAAAAAAAATAGTCTGTGTGCGTCTTCCTTTCAGTGCATAACGTACGTTTCAACAGTTAATATCTCTTCAGCTATAAATAGAGATATTTAGAAGCAATAATTATGTCTGGAAAAGAAACTGTGTACCACGACATAATAGTGGAGACCATGCCCAATTGGATCCACCACTTTAAAGTTCTTAAAGAAAAACTCGGACATTCACCTAACGCCCGCCCGCACGGGACGGGCTTACGATTCAGCCCGGAAAGCGAAGTTGAGTTATTAACCGTCATAAACTACATAGAAGATATCGCTGCAACAGAAAAATTTAAGTGGTACATAATTAACAAAGTTTGGTATTATACAATAGCTGTTCGTGGACTCCCAATGGATACCAAACCGGAATCAGTCCAGGAGGCTTTGCGCGAACTTAAGTTCAACCCGTTGTACGTGAAGAAAATGTATGCAGACAACGGACGGCCAGGAATCTTTCAGGTCATCCTTGGCTATGGTGAAAAAATGATTCCGGAGATATGGAATGTGACACAGCTACTTAATACACCCTGTATCCAAATTGAAAACTGGCGCTATAAGAAACGGACCAAACATCGCAGCTGCCGAGAATGTTTTCGCCAATGTAATACATTAAGTTTGAAGACTTCAAAAAACCTAAAATGTTCTTGCGCAAATCGAGTTGATCAAAGTGAATACGATGACAAAACAACTGAAACAAGCGTTGCGAATGCTGACCCAACTCCATTTGCCAACTTGCCAGCCAATCCCGTACAGGAACCCAGTAAACCACACCGAGCTAAAGAGACTGCCATGACTTCATCATCTGATATTTTATCAAACAGGAAACGTGGTCGACGTCGCGGGAAGAAGCTTGACCGTCTCCCACACAATGAAATCACTTCAGCAGTAACAGAACACACGGAATCGCATGCCATTGAAACCGTCGGTGATCCTACAGCAGCCAGTACAGATACACTCATGCAAACATCTCCCATTGACCGAATACAGAATTGCGAACATGACTCATTTGTAGAGCCGGAATACCAGTACGCTCTTGAGAACATGCTTAATATCATCGACGCTATAAAAGCTTCTGATAGCATTAACAAAACAAAAATTCTCGAAGCAACTATCGTAGCTACATATAGATTGATTGCATCCTGGTCAAAAAACTCTAACATTAGTGATGAAGATCGAAAGGTGACTAATTCCGAATATACTAATCCAGAATTAAGCGGACCATCGAATCGTACGCATGATAAGAATGCTATCTGTATATATGCCGCAGAAAACATTATTGACAATATTCTAGGAACCAAACTCAGCCTCGATCCTTACTGTCCAACGATCTCACGTGCAATTGCTTGGGCGAGAATTAGATTGCAAGGGTACCGGTTAAGCCAACTATCTCCCGACATGTGGGAAAAAATCGCCTTAATGCTATTTGAAATCTATTTAATAAATGAAGAACGTGGATGGTTGAAATCCATGAAACAAAATACAAAACCCGTGAACACACAAGCTTGAAGCCTTCAATTGATTTTTACTTTAAGCACAGATTTTGTTTTATCGGCTCTTTACTCTTTATTTTTTCTATGATTTTATAAATAAAACATGCAATTTATTGAGTATTGTTTTAACATAATTTCTATTATAACTTATATTTCTATTTAACCTTACCAAAATATCCCTAACTCTATATAAATACTTGTGTTCAATGCAATATTGCAGAAACGAAAAAACTATAAATGAGAAATGTAGCTGTCATGCAATTTCTTCCAGGCCACCTGTGGTTCAAACATTATGAAAATTCCTATTATCCATACATATAATGAATATATATGAATATATATGAATAGAATATTTTGCAAAGACAAATTTTTTTTTTCTTCATGTCTGTCTGTCGACCTATTTGTCTACTACCTTTGTCCTTTTTCTCCTCTTACTACCGAATGGATAACGATGAAATTTTACACAATTGCTGATTAAATAATGGATCAACATTTCTTTCTTGATTTATCCCAAAAAATGAAATGGTTTCCGTGGGATAAAGGGTTAAAATTATATTGTTTTTGACGCAACTTAAGAATAGGTAATTAAAACAAAAACCAATTTACTATGGTTAGATAAAAAGTACGCAGATCTACAATTTAATTTTTATTTCATCAAAATTGGTCCAGTAAAACCGAAGATATGTGACAAAAAAATCCATAACAATAGTTTATAGCAATATGTAACTTATAAATTGCAATTGCTAAGGTGTAATAACAATTACAATAGAAAGGTCTATTTCAATTTTGAAACCTTTCATAGTTCCCTTAGAAATGTTGTAGGAGCGAATACTCCGTGGTTTCTGAATGAATTTTTATGAATATTGAACTGTTGGATAGAATATTGTTGCATACGGGTTGAATTTAAATCATTGCAGTTGCTATTAAATTTTATTAATAATTTATTTAACAGAGTATTATTGAATATTTGTGATACTTATTTAAAATAGAGTACTTGTTTCTCTATATATAAAAAATATATTTCCTTTAAAACTTTTCACTTTGCTTAGTTTGGGACTAGGTGGCGGATGATATGATGTCATGGCAGGATGGTGATGATGGTGGGATGGTGGGATGGTGGGATGGTGGACTGGTAGTATGGTTGTATGGCGAAATGATAGGGTGAAGGTATGGTGGTGGGGTGAGTTATTACAAAGTTTTCACTAACAAATGGAAATAAAACTTTTTTAACAAAAAAGGAAAGATACACTATGTCCTACGCCTATGGTACAATAGCATGATGGCACCTACCTCAAATCGACATTTAATTAAATAATAACTTTCATACTGTTATGTGAACCTAAGGAACTAATTAGAAACTAAGTAACTACGCACTTTTATTGTAATATTTATTATAAAGCTAATCCGCGCGGCTTCGCTCCTATAAAATATAGCCTATGTTACTCGTGGATAAAGTAGCTTTCGAATGGTGAAAGAATTTTTAAAATCGGTACAATGGTTTTTGAGACTATAATTCAATTCAGCCAAACAAACAAACAGACAAATTCTTCCTCTTAATATTAGTGTAGATTTGTAAATATACATTTCAATCAAATACTAAATATTTTAATTAATAATTTGTACTATCGTCCGAACAAAAGTAATTTAGAAGAAACTCTATCAAAACACTTTGAACCATTTTAATGAGGTAGGTAAGGAGGAAGGTGCTTTTTACTCTATCAAATCGTTATAGAATATAGACTTTGTTGGCTCTATTAGAAGATTAAGCCTTAGACTACATTTTATCAAATAAAGTCTTATAAAATAACAAAAATTAAAATTAAAATTAAAAAAAAAATCATTGACTCTTAGCTAAAACTTATCAATAAGGAGAGAATATATTTAATTCGAATCGACAGAAATCAAAGAAAACTATTTGAGTGAACAAGAAATTATATCTTATTTTATTGAAGAGGTATATTATTTTGGTTGGTAAGTATAGTATTTATTATCTTAAGAGCAATTACTTTGACTTATTGTTATTTTACTTATTACAATTAATTGTACCTGTTGTAATAGGTACATAATCTTTTATTTCAGTTATCAAAAAAGTAGGTAGTAAGATTAATAGATCAGATAAGCCCAGGTAGTTCATGAATGTTTGGGCTTTGTTCTTTTATTATGCAGGTAACATGAATTTCAATACGTTCAGATGAATGCAAAAAAATAATCTAATAGATTTACATTTTATAAAGTTCGTAGAAAGTCCTATTGTTCCTATTAATAAGGTATAATTTGCGGCTTCCTTTGTGACTTACAGGGTCTTAAGATAAGATATTTATGACTCCTTTTTATAGGTGGTGGTACTGATAAATATAAATTCCATGGTGGTTACGTCTTAGTTAGAGGGTTGTCTTCCATCGAGTCAATATCTGCGGTTGTTTTAATTTAATCACACGTCTTTTTAACATATTGAATTTAAAACTGTCAGTATATTTTAAGATTTTGTGTAAATAGCCTGTACCAGCTTGTTTGGAACCATAATGACCAATACAGAACAAGAGTATCCAATTTTAGTAGTGGAATGTATGCCTAACTGGGTCCACCACTTTAAAGTTCTTAAAGAAAAACTTGGGTTTTCACCCAATGCAGGTCCGTGTGGATTAGGCGTGCGTTTTGTACCAGAAAATTGCAAGGAATTCAGGACAATACACCGGTACCTAAAAAAACTCGCCGCCAAAGAGGAAATTAAATGGTACGTGCTTAGTAAAGAAGAAACTCTTAAGATAGCACTTCGAGGCCTTCCTATAAATACCGCGCCGGAATCAGTCATAGTGGCCCTACGGGAGCTTGGTTACGACCCGAAATACGCGCGGCAAATGCATACTGAGAACGGACGACCAGGAATCTTCCAGGTCATACTCCGGCGCAGCCCGGATGTAATTCCGGAGATATGGAATGTTACCGAGTTACTTAACATGCCTGGTATCAAAATTACGCAGTGGCAGTCGAACAGAAGAAACAAACCTCGTAACGGCCGAGAATGTCATCAAACAACTTTTGAAAGATCAGTTGAACCAAAATTAAAGAATACTGAGTCATGCCATGGAAATGCAAACCCAGCCCCGTGTTCTAAGTTACAAGCTAATTCCTGTTATAATCCTAAACCAGAATCCACTGAAGCGCAGAAAATGAAAGAACCCACCACGGTTACAACTGTCAAGGATGATATGGAAGCTAACTCTTCAAGCACGAAACGTGGTCACGCCAAGAAGTTTGCAAGTGCCCCACTCGCCGAAAGAACTCCCACAGTCTCGGAAAACACAGCACCGATCGCCGCGGAAGTTTCATCCGTGGAACCTTCAGCAACCTCTCCTACTTCTACGCAAACACTTCCCACTAACCATGTAAAGCAGGGCGAACGTGACCCATTGGAAAAGGCAGCATCACAATTCGCCCTTGATGGCATAGTGAACATCATTGATGCTATTAGAGGTTCTGAAATTACAAACAAAATAAATGTTCTCGAAGCTGCATTCCTGGCAGCATACAAAGTGGTTACATACAAGGTGAATAACCCAAATACTAGCGACGCGGATGAAAATGTTACCAAATCAGAATCTACAAGACCGAAGACTTCACAATCCTCCTTCATCGGCAAGCAAAATCGTTACCCCATAGAGGACGCCGTTTTTAACCACGCAAGAGAAAACATAAGAAATATCATGAAAGCTGTGGGCCGTGATTCTGATGATTCGCTCACCGATTCACTCTTGCTAGCAGAAGCGAGACTGCTGCACTACCGAGCGCACGAAACCGCTGAGATATGCGAAGCTAAAGCAGTAGAAAATCTGCAGCTGTTAAAAATGTTTATGCATTATTCAAATTATTTTACTAAATAACGATACATATTATAGTGTAATTAGAGTGCTATTAACCATACTTTGATTGTACATTTTTATACAAAAAAAATATATATTTATGCCTTTCCTTTGCTACCCGCCAAGTACCAATCCACTTCATATCTAAACATCTGCTTTAAAATCAATTCTATTTTTTCTAAAATTGTGTCAATTATATATATATATATATATATTATTTAATACTACAATGGATAAAACAATGGTAAAATGATGCAAATTGATTGCACAAATAAAAATAAAAAATCGTTAAGTATAAAACAATTTTTATTTCAATCACGTAACACGACATAGTATACAAATAGCCGAAATCAGTTTATACTTTAAACAAATATAAAATTCTGTTAAACACTACGCGTTGTTTATTTAATATTAAATGTTTTAAAATCTTAGCCTGCACTCTAGAGGATCGTTAAACAAACGAATGTTTTCTTTATGAAAAAAGGAGCGTATTTACAATCGCAACACATTATCAAATACTGTAGTAAACATGCATTTAAATATATGCAGCCGAAATAAAGGAATATTATTTAAGCAATACTTAAATATTAATTCAAAAATCATCCTAAAATTATATCTCTTGATAAGACATATGCATTCCATAAAAAGTGCAGTTTTGGAGGTAAACGAATTGGAGAAAATATTTAATATTTACATTGCTTTCAAAACCCATACAGACTAGATGCAAAAATATAATAATAATGTATGCTCGAATATATCCACAATATAATTAGAAACTTTGTGAATATTAACGCAGATCACACAGATCCTGTAATCCTTTGCTCGTTCGACTGGCTTTGATACTTATACAAAAATGTCATGAATTACTTATAGAATGTAAATCAGTACTATTTTTTTCCTATGCAGTATCAATAGAATCAACAACCTACGTTCGTTTTTAACATGACGTTTTTCAAATCAGTTTATACTAGAGATGAAACGAATATCCGGTAACTATCCTGTATCCGGCCTATCCGGCCCTATTTTCAGTATCCGGACGGATACCGGATAGTAGTGCACTATCCGGCCGGATACCGGATAATAAAATAAATAAATGTATATGTTAAAAGATGTTTCCCGCGACACCGTTCGCGCTGAATTCTTTACGCCCTAAACTCGTCTATATCGCTCTTTTCTATGGAAACACAAAATTTTCTTAAACTATATCGTTTCTCGTTGTCTAATCTATTTCTGTATCAAATTTCATCAAAATCGGTGCTGTAGTTTAGGCGTGAAAGCGTACAGACCGGCAGACAGAGTTACTTTGCAATTGATAATATTAGTAATTGATTATTTTACACAAAGCAAATCTATACATATAATTAAACAGTAATCAAACCATTTCTGTACATTGAATATTTTTCAGAAAGAGTAATTGGTATGCAATATGTATGTGCTATAGACACCAAAATCATGGATAGATTTTTATTCTGTTTGTCTGTTTGTATATTCGTTAATCACGTAAAAAGTACTAAGCAGAATTTGATAAAATTTCATACGCTGATAGAACAATATCAGGTGCAACTTATAGGCTATTTTTGATTTGAAAAAAAATTGAGAGTGGCTCACCATACCAGTAACCGTAGGGTAAAAAAAATAAATCGCTAATGTATCATTAAATGAGGTGTCATTGGAAAGGTCTTTAAAAATAAAATAGAGGTTTCTAAATATTTTTTTGGATAAAAAAAATATTTTACGAGATATACGCGTGGCCGGGTGAGATTTGGGTTTAGTTGCGGATATGCAATATAATCCATGTGGAAGATATTCCACGGAACTCCTCGAAAATCAACAGGATAAGCTCTGTGGTTAAGGTTTAATGATGCATATACCCATTAAACTCTAACTCTGATACTGAATTGTGACTAGATAATGTGATTACTCTTCACAGGTCACTAAAAAGGGAAAAATAATAGCTTTTTGCAAAAACATAGAACCGACTTCTTCGCTCTAAAAAGTAGAAAATAACTTTTATTCTTTTTTTGTTAAATTGAAAATAGATATAAGCACTGACTTTGTATAGATTGAAACAAAAATAAAGATTAATTTCTATTTTTAGAGTGATGAAGTCGATTCTATTTTTTGCTACAAATTATTATTTGTATATGAATAATGGCAGAAATTGTCGTGCGCGCATATATTCAAATCAAGTTGTAACGCGATAAGCGTCCGAATATCCGGCCACCGGATATCCGGCTATCCGGCCGTGTAGCTAACCGGATATCCGATATCCTGTATCCGGCCAAACCACTATCCGTTTCATCCCTAGTTTATACTAGTTGATCAAAACAAAACCTAGCTAATATCTTATGTAACATCTACCTCTGCTATCTTCCTTTTTAAATTATTTCTTGGCAGAACTACTTAAAAAAACAACCAAAAATAAAAATATAATTTTAATGATCATAATCATTTTGAAAAGAAAACAACTTTTTCATCAATTTTCAGTATTCACTGTAAAACTTAACAATATTCAATTTCTTTATCTAAAAATCGTGGAAAAATAAATGAAATAAAATAAAACTATGACTACAAATAGTATTTTACATGAGTGTCGTGTACTGGGGGTTTTATTTACGCTAACTCTTTTAGAAACGAAGCTTAAAATATAGATTATTGCCAACGCAATGTTACCCGAATGATTCGATACGTCTTACTTATAACGATTAGTTATAATAACCAAGATTTCGCACGAACAACTCATTGATTTAAAATTTATACACTCAAAGCCAAACAAGACATTGTCTTGTTTGTATTATATTTCATGTAACATTATAACTTAATGAAACACCAAACTGAAAACTTTTCGACAAAGCTAATTACGAGGTTAAAAATCAGCAATTTCATTATTTTTATTCCTACAATATTTCTTTATAGTTCTCCCTCAAAACTTCGAATAAAAATAAATACTTAAATCCAAATCGTTGTTCGTACGATCTCCAACCATACGACCAATGGGGATGATCACAGAACAGTGTCAGTGAACAGTTTTTCTATTTTTATCATAACTATAAACAGAAACACCCTATATTCATATATGGTGCTCGCCATGTGTAGACTTCACGTGAGCGCAGCCAACATTTTTCGTACTAAAATTAGAAGTTCTCAAAATAATCATCCATGGCTGTATCTTAAAAAGATACCATATGGTGCTGAACGTAATTTTTGGAATTATATGAAACACAATATTCCTATTATCAGTTTCTTTAAATATGAGGTGTTTCCTCTATGAGAAACTATAATTTGGTTGCACTCAAACCAAGACGATAAGATATAAACGATGATTGATTTTTAAAATTTATTGTTATATAGATAATCTAGGCCATTTTCACAGTTAACACTGTCGCCACCTGGTGTTAAAAATTTTTGGCAAGGTGTTTGAGACTGAAAACTTGTCCAAGACCTCTGTTATTGGGACTCCTAGTGGGACTTTCTACCTGACCAGCCAGGTCTGTTCATTAACAAGCAATAATGTAATGCAATGTAATCAACCAATCGGAACTAAGTTTTGGTAGTAACCTATTATAGATACTTTACTTACGCTTAATAGGATATTGTACTGTCGGTAAGTAAGACGACTCATTTTATTTTTAAGTTGTTACTTTTGAATCAAAATTAACGCGAACGTAGCCGCGAGTACAAGCTACTGTTTTATGAACTTAAATACAACGTTTTCCTGTTCCTTCCTTGTTCCATATCAGGGTATAACAGCAGAGGTATCATACAAGTTTTTAGCTTGCCTCAAACGTCTCCCCAAAAATTTTTCTAGCTCCCGGATAAAACTGGTATCGATCATCCCCATTAACAAAGTTGATTCACTTCTTAAGCAGTAGGTTTCTGAAGTCGGTGTTGGAGAGCGGCCGCTTGTCGCCGTTGGACGCGCCGTTGGACGCGCTGGTGGAGGGCCGCTGTAACACGCTGGGTATGAAACTGCTCAGTTGCGTTCGCCGCCTGACAAATAAATGTATCAAATCAATTATCAGCATATTTTTTTACAAAAGATGAAAAATATACAATATGCACTCTATTAACCATACTGGAATTTCCTTTGGTTATACGTGTCACTTTCTGATTTTTTTTCTAACACGATTCGAATCTTTTAATAATAAATTTATATCTAAAATCATGAACACGAACACACATGACTTGAGTATTTTGCAACATTCTCCGTCCCGTTTCCTTCTTGGGCAGACATAAAATGACACAAGCGCCATCTTTATTCGGAGGCGGGTCTCTGATGGCTACCTCTATCCCTCTACTAACTACCCGTAGCCAATTGGTATTATCCAACGGTGTTATCCTACTTAATAATAATTATTTTAACTGATCAATTTATTTATTCTCACAATCAAAACTATAAATCTAGAAGTTCACAATAAATTGCAATAGCAGTATCTGGTTTAAAGTTTAATTCGGATCGCAACTGGCATCTTAACTAGGTCACTGTACGTGACAAACAGAGGATACATACATTTTGAATGAAACTGTAATTCAAAATGTATGTATCCTCTACAACTACAAACTTGTTAATTGCATCATGTAAAGGATCCCAAAATACAGGCCTAGCCTAGTTTGGGCCCTAATCCAATCTCATATATGTATAATTTTTAATGTTAAAATTAATAAATAAATAAATAAAATAAAAAGATTAATTAAATTTTAATGTTAGTTAACTCACATCCCCCCTCCCGTGTCCTTCTTGGGCAGCCCTAGTGTGACGGAGGCGCCATCTTTCTTCGGCGGCGGCGCGCTGATGGCCACGTCGATCTTCCTGTCAGCCACCTGCAACCCGTTGGTCTTCTCCAACGCGGTGGACGCTGCGTCTTCGTTCTCGTACTCTATGTACGCGAGACCCTTGGGTTTGCCATCCCTGGAACCATAAAAATAGTTGAAGGTGTGGGTGAAAGTCTGAAGTTCTTTCAATAACGTGAATTCAAAAGCTATATTTGGTAAGCAAAAATCTTGGACAATTCATAAGAGCAATATCAGATTTGAATGGATGAAACATCCTGGGCTTGGGTTTTCCCCACCATAAATCAATACGAAATAGCGTTCAGTATTGTAAACTTTTCGCGATACATTTAATTATTTTATAGATAACGGAAACTTCAATTTCAATTTTATCATTATATTTTGTTGATACGCTTAATACATGATACACTTCCTCCCTGTAGGGCAAATGTAGCAGGTTCTTGATAATGAGCTTGTTTTTAGAAAACGTACACACTAACGGCCGTTTTCAATAGTGTATCAAAGAGTATGGATAGATTGTTATTCTAGATTAAATGTCATTTGATTGTCAAATGTCATAACAAAGGCTGCCCGTCGACAGCATATTGAAATCAAAGTATGTGCAATAGATAGATTTGCCTGACTTTAGTAAGCAAAACAAGGGATAGATAGAATATTGAAAACGGCCATAAGTAAAATCGAACTTACTTAAACGTGACGACTCTGACATCTCTCAACGCCCCGTGCTTGAGGAATATCTCCGTGAGCGCCTCTTTAGTACAATGTGAGTAGGGCAGGTTTTTAACGAAGAGCTTGTTCTTTTCAACGTCGGTGGCATATTTGAAGGTAGGCGCAGATTTCTTAGAAGAGTAGCGTGAAAGGAACATCGGCCGACCGTTTAGAGGCGACCTGTCGTGTTTCAGCGCTTCGTCTACTGATTCCTGTAGAATAATAAAGATAATTTTAAAGAATATGTCTATATTACTGGACTCTTATACGATTAGACCGATTTTAATTTTAATGTGATTATAGTCAAGAATTAAACCACCCTCTTTTATATAGCCCTTCCATATTAAGTCGGAATAATAAGATAAGTAAAAATTATAAATAGTGAACCTACTTATAAAAAAAATATATTTTATTTATTTGAGATTCTTAAGTATCTTCATAGAAAAAAATTTTTTTAAGTACTTTATAAAGGCATAAATAGTTCAAATTCAATCTATTAAAATATGTTTTGGATATATGTTAATTTTAATACATCTACGTACAGGTGTTTCATATTGACAGTAGCATATGGAGCCACCGAACGCCTTGACGCCCGACTTCACCCGCAAAGACACGATCTTGCCGAATTCAGACAATTTGTCGCGTAAACTCTGCTCATCCGTTCTGAAAATGGAATGATTATATTATTTACATTGGTATCAACTCTATTAAACATTATCTCGAATCTATTGACTTATGATGATTTTAACCTTACATGCATGACCAATAGGCAAACAAAGCACATACAATGTGCATGCACATAATGTGATAAAACTTTACAGGCATAAATACTGTTGTACTTCGGTTATAACTGTCAGTTATGCATAATGTGTATGTTCTTCATTATGTCAAATATAATTTCCCCAATGGATATAACAAGTACTGTAGTATATTTGGTTTCTTGAAAAAAAAACCATCCGGCTCGAAGGACCAAAACAGGCAAGTTATTTTATTTAACATAAATATGTAATAAAATTGCTACATACTTAAATTCAAGGTTGCTAACGAAGAGTGTGCAGTCTTCCCGCGTCCCCAGGCGTCGGGAAGCGCCCTCACTCTCTTTTCTCTGCCGTTTACTCTCTGCACCTGAGGAAGAGGAACGTTTTAATAAAAATGACGTTACGTTTTGACACATGGAAATTTTTTAATTATTTGTTGAAGGCAGTTAGAAAAGCAGTAAATTTGCATGTGCTTCCTTCGTACATTATGCCTCGTTAAATTCTGTACAAATAATTGTGTCATTCCGAAATACTGGTACACACTTACGTTCACATCATTGCATAGAAAAATATCACAAATATAGATTGAAAATAACAGCCCGAATAAACTATCTTTAGGCTCGGTAAAATTATTGAAAACATATTAATTTTGCAAGGGTTGAATCAACAATATTCTATATAAAAATTATATCTAGTTATAAAATGCAAGTCAAATTAAAGTTCAATTCAAAAGACTGAAATAAAACAAATATATTCCTAGCTTACCTTCATCATCTTCATCCTCATGAACCCTCTTAGTCCCACTCGAACTTTCTGCATCCTTTTCTTTCACATCAACATCCATATCTCCATCCTTTTTCCTCTTCACCTCACTACCTTCAGCGATCTCTTCAGATTTTCTCTTTCCTTTGTTCACATTCGTATCTTTCGTTTTCTTCTTATTATCAACTTTGCCCTTTTTACCCTGCGCTTGTTTACCCTTCTGTTTCTGACCGGTCATTTTATCTTTCATCGCTTGGTAGTTGTCGCGCCACTCCTTGAGCTTTGCCTGTAATAGGAACTATAATTATAATGTCGTTTGTGACAGTGATAAACTTTGAGAAAAAAATATATGATTTTTTTAAACCTCTATATATAACTGTTTCTATGACTCTGGGCCGACTGTATGTTGGCTTCCCTGACCAATCTCCGTCATCTTAAAAAAGAATGGCCACTGCACATGAGATACATAGTGTACAAATATTCAACACTCACGGTGAGAGATCAGGAGCAGATACGACGCCTTTGCGTGCTCTTTGAAACTGAGATTTTCTTAGAAAAACCGTACCAATTTCTTTTTTTGAGATGGAGGGTAGTCACACCGTACCTGGCACAGCTCAGCACACTCGAGGGCGGTGTGCAGCTGGCCGCAGTCCCGCTCGAAGTCCGTCCACAGCGTGGCGAGGGTCGGTGGGTAGTCGGTCACGCTGCGCAGCGCTCGTCGGTGCAGTTCCCGCATGCGCCTCTCGGGCGCTGGAGGCTCCCGACACCGCTCCAGGTGGATCAACGCCTCCCAGTACTTGCATAGTGTTTTGTTCTCACCATATTCTGAAATTATGAAAACCATGTTTATTTTCGAAATGGATTGTAGGGCGTGCCAAAGAAATGGACATACAAACATACATATGCTCGAAAAAGATTTTCACTCAGCACTCAGGTAAAAATAGAAACAATTGTGCTTAAAGTGCTTAAAAGTAAACTTACTGAATATTTCCTCAAAGATCTCTTTTCCTTGTTTAGGATCTTTCATTCTTTTATACTCGAGCCGCGCCCAAAACAACGGCACCTCACAGTCATTGGCCTCATCACCCCACGCCTAAAAACATTCATTTATAAAAATCTAGTAATAAAACTCACACACAAATGTTACTTAATTTTGGGACAACATTATTGAAATATTACGTATTTTATAAAGAAATAATTACAGCTAAGTGTTGCAGATGCTTTGCCAGTTTGAAGGAAGGGAATAAAGAAAGAATTAATGATGGGAAGTTGGAAGAGGTTAAGAACAAAAAGGGACAGGAATGGGGAATAATTAAAACAAAAACATCACAAAATAAAAAGAAGTGCAATTAATCATACATACCTCAGCTAGTGAGTCCCAAGCAAGTCTGAACGTCCTCCTCAGTCTTTCCACATCAGGTTCATTATCAAAGGCAGTCTTCCGTCGCGTGAACTCCAAGTAACAGAGCCACAATGCTTCCCCTTGTTTGTACGAATCCATACATTTTGATAGAGCAGTCTCAAATATTGATTTCACCTAAAAATAATTATTGTGCTATTTAAAAAAAGAATTTTATATTTCATGAATGTTGAGTCTATTTTAAAAAGCATTATTTTACGTATTATCTTATAATCTAATAAGTTTAATATTGCTTTTGTGAAAAAATACTACTACTAGTTTTCTTAATCACACATATTTATGTTAAATGTTGTATAAATATTAGGGCACCATTCACACAAAAATTCATTTTGCTTTGAATAAATAATAAATATGTCTTAAAATTCAATGGAAAAATCATATCATTTGCTCTCTATGAGCTAATTGGTTGTCTGGAAGAAAATGCTATTCAGCGTTAAGACTGCCATTAGCACTTTTCCCTTTATTTTAGGTTTTTTATAATTACTTTCTACTATGCTTATGTTTGTTTGTGCACAATAAAATATTTCATTTTATCATTTCATTAATAGTGTTTGTCACATTAAATAGCACCTCATCAAACTCCCGTTCCTCATGCTCCGCCTGCTGCATCTTCAGTATCCAGAAGGTGGCCTTCCTCGGGCACCTCCTCACGCACGCGTCCAGAACCCTCGCTATGGTCTCCCGGGAGGACGTCCTTTGCACGTGTTTCGCGTACGACTGTAGTAGTGCGTGCGCGCCTTCGCATGATAGACATTCCGTTGTAGCTCGCTCATATAGCACCTTTATAGAAAAAAAATTAAAAGAAATAATGTAGAATAATGGTTGGCAGAGTTTTTTATGTAAGGAGTAAAATACTCATGCTGAGTGCAAACTATTTTATATGTATTCCTATTTAAAGAACATTTTCATTTATTAATTTTATACTTTATGCTAGTGAGTTCATTTACTTTCGAAACAGTAGTACTGATGTAGTCCAATCCAAATCAACCCAGGATATAAATTAAGGTCTATATAGGACCTCAAAACTTCCCACCTGGTTTTAAATTTCCCATCCCAATTTCAAACCTAACTTCAACTCTCCTAACTAGACCGCAGACACTGAATAAAATTATGTTAAAATAGACAACATACCTTGAGTATTCCATTACTGTCACATTCTGCATACTTTTCATCTTGAGACAATTCCTTTACTGTGTCTATGTACTCCTCATATACTTTACATTTCTCCTCTGGATCCCTATATAAAATATATTTTATAAAGGTCAATAAAAATATTTAAAAAAATTGTTTCATGTCAGTAAAATATTTTTTATCCATACTCACTCTAATGTTAACAATTTATCTTCAAATGGTGTTATTTTTTGCAAATAATCAGTTGCAGCATCATGTTGTCTTTTTATCTATAACAAAACCTAATTTTAAAAAATATATTTTTTATGTGTAGTCCATTCACAACAGGACATTGGCAAAATTGTGGCAACACAGTACTTCCATTAATAAAAAGAAATTTAATTGAATGTTATTGAAAAAGTAGATAATATTAATTATAACAAACCTTATCTACATAATCTTGGTCATATAGTTCTAGTGCCAGCTCTTGTGTGGGCTGCCAGGCATCGTCTCCCCTCAACAGTGGCCTAGACACAGTTTCCTCTAAGCACCATAGTATCTTCTTCCTTTGAGATTTATACTCTGAATTTTCTTGACTGTGAAAGGCAAGAATGTATAGTTTTGTTTTTAAATTTTGTATTTTGTATAAAGAAATAAACTGAAACCAGTGATTTTTAAATTGTCATAAGAATATCAATTGAGAAAATTAAAAAATGTAATACCCTCTAATATTATTAATGCAATAGTAACTATATCTGTCTGTCAGTTTATCTCTTCTTCCCACCTAAACCAAACAATTCGGACAGAAGTCTGTACAAATATTGTTTAAAACTCAAGAAATGACATAGGATATTTTCTATCCCAGAATACATGTGTGGAACTGTAACTAAAACAAAACTTTTTATTACACCTTAATTCAAAACTCACTTCATATTCTCCAACTGAGCTTTCTCCATTTCAAGTCGAGCATCCCAAAAGATCTTTCCTGAGAGTGGGTCGGCTCCTGCCCTCCGCAACACTTCCTCGAGTTGGGCACGAGCATTCTCCACTTCCCCAGCAGTTAATGACCAGGAGCACCATTCACTTAGAATCGGGATTGCTGATGGAAAGGAAAATGGTTAGAGATTTACATACATTTATAAAACTAAAGCTCAAACTATACAAATTAGTTGGTGTTAAAAAAAACTTGCATCAAATAGGTGATGGTATAAAATGTGTCTGACAAACAAAATAATAAAATTAATTCATTTGTAAAAGAAAAGTGAATTGCTATTTATTGTAGTGAAACATTAGGCTGATCTATTTTATTTTTTTTACTGGTTGCTGTTCCCTGCCAGTGCACCTTCCTTTTTTTCTTGATAATTTAAGATGAAAAATATACACAAATACAAATTTAGGTTACTCAAATGTCAAAAGCAATTAGATTTATACAACATTTAAAAGCATAAAGTTTAAATAAAGACTCACAGTAACAATCCAATGTTGCCTGTTTAAACAAGTTAGCAATATGATCCCTGGACTGCTCTGAATGCGCAAGAGATTCCTCTGTTTGTATCCTAGTTAACCAATGCTCTGCCCTCAGCACTGATAGCTTCTGTAGTCTGTCAAAAGCTGTTCGCCAGCGATCCAGTTCTGACAATCCCCTAGAAATCATAATTAGTAAAAATTTACTTGGAAAGATATTAAAGTTAAATTATTTAACCTTCATCAAAACCACATTGAGTATCTCCAAAGTGATACATAGGCAAGTTATAAATAAAATTAGAAAGTGAATTATTGATTAGTATTTTTTGATTTACAAAAGATGGAGTGATGACATCAGGAAAGTTGCGGGCAATTTATGGACTAGATCAGCTAGAGACAGAGGACTCTGGTCTAGTATGGAGGAGGCCTATGTCGCTTTAGGCGACCCCTTACAATACTAACAAATCAACTAACATAGATTTTAAGAAACAAAACTAATCCTACTAACAAAATGAAATAACTAAGTTTTAAAAATATGATAGATTGTAAGAAAATAAAGCTAAATAAATAAATAAATAAAAAAAAATTTTGATTTAAACATGAGGCATACTTATTTGACTAAAAACTCATTTTTTGTACATTAGAAGGTACTCAATTTTGCTTAAACTTTTTACTTCTCCACCAGGGATTGAGCCCACAACCACTATGTTGATAATTTACTTTAAATTCAAGTAGCAGAAAATCAAGACAAAGATAAAAGAAAGTTTCTCAAACTATTTTTTTCAACTTAACGAAAGCTGACATATATTTTAAAAACGGTTTTTAAACTAGATACTCACCATAAGGCTTGAATTAAATTAATGTGATCATCATAATTGTATGGATCTTCATCAATCTTACGCTCTAAATCAGCCACTTTTTTTTCTAATGCTTCCTCATCATCATCGTCGTCGTCATCCTATAACAATCCAGCAAATCGCATTGAAGGTTATGGTGAACGCAATGTTTTCTTACTAAAGTCCAATACGAAAAAATCTAAACAATGTAAGGTGAAAACAATGAAAACATTTAAACTTCTTTATATAGCATATATATCAGTTAGTTGAATGAAACATTGTAAGATGAGTTTTTTTTTATAAACCGTTGTTAATATTTATAAAAGCGAAATATGTGGGGTATGCTTACGTCCGAATCATCTGAATCTTGCTCTCCATCATCTTCAACGACAACTTCTATTTCGTCTTCCCCTTCAGAACCATTTCTTACTTCGTCTTCTACAATAGCCATAACAATTAAAATAAATAAATCTAATTTAATTTACTGTTTAGTGTTTGATAACACTGAATCAACGCTATGGCGGCGAAACTGTCAAATCAATCTACAAATGTCATTTTGCTTGTATTTATTTAGTCGGAAGACAGGCAAATGCTCAGAGTCAAACAGCACTGATATTTTAATATATTGATTTAATTGTTTAACTAGCAGTTAACTTTTCTAAAGCTGTTTCATTGGTATAGTATTAATAGTATCTGTGATCTGAAGTTCTAACCAATTATTCTTAACTGAATTTTTTTTCATACTGGAGAGAATGAGGACCGTTCTAGACAGCATGTCAGCTAAGTTCGGAGAAAGGCAGACTACGTGCCATGATTACACAAACCATTTTGTGTTACTTACGTACAACCTTTTCGTAAAATATTTAATCTACATTCATGAAATTTAGCACACCTAGCAGTCAAATGTTGATCTTTATTTCCATTCCGTGTAGAACAGAACTTGGCACCCACACCCTATGGATATGAATGTGAAATGAATGCCAGGTTCTCGATTTTTTTTATTATTAAAATCGAGAACTTGGCATTCATTTCATATTTATGTTTTGTTGGTATCGCTTGTCCTTCCTTTTTTCACCTTGGCGCTGTAATTTACTCTGTCGCTTTGAAGAATATTAAAAGAATGATATTGTACTATAAAGTCCTTCTTATTGCCTTATTTCAACGCGTTGAATTGGTGTGATGTACAAGATAGGATGTAATTTTTTTCATATCTCCTTGTATTCAAGTAAAATAAAAATGTATGATCTGCGCTTGTCCCTGCATTCAAATTTCTAATTGAAATGCAGTTATGAGAATGTTGTAGGTTTTTTTATTTTATTCAAAACTTTTACACATAGTGCAGTACGCCAGCTACAAATTTTATAGGTATGGTAAAATAAAAAAATATATATATTCCATTATATTTTATTATAAAAAAATAAGATTACATAATTTGTATGCTATTTAATAACTACATATTGGTATATCATTTTAATTATTATTGGATAATTGCGAAAATATACGACACATTCGTTGATATTCATATTTCCATGAATTAGTCACAACTTTGGCACCAATTAAATCTAAAATTTCCATCGCTTCAAAATAATAGTAACTTCTGTTCTACAAAAAGCAAACCGCCGAATTCTCAAATGTCATTCAATTTAAGTTAATCAAAATAAGTACCATTTGAGAATTTGGGTTATTACACAATTATTAATGAATAAGAATGTTATGAAACACAGTGAAGTTTGCTGAGTTTTGTTTTTTTTTTATATATAAAACATTCTAGACAATCAGGACTAATAAAAACAATGAAAAACCACCAGCGATTAAAAATTGGCGAGTACATTCGTAGGAACACCGAAGCTAATTTTTGGATTTATTAAATTGCCTTTTAATGAAAATGCAACCGCCAAATTTTGATCGCGAGCAAATTACATGTTTACCCTACCATTTTTACAGATCTATTGGGAGATATTATAAAAGCAATTTATACATAATCATGAGTAATGCTTATGAATATTTGAAAATTTTGAGATTTTGACTCTAATGCTAGGCTATAATAAATGCACCAAGTAAAAACTTACACGTTTATGATTCGATTTATTTTTACAGAATATGACATCTTGTTTAATAGAAAAACCTATATTCTGATCGTTTAAAAATTTCGTTACATTTTAAGTACTATTATAACACTTCACTAAATTCTATTGAATTAAGAATAATATTTAAACGTTTAATTTCAGACTTAACATTTTCGTGAATTTTATCCATACAAAATCGAGATTATATTAAAGAGAGAACGCAAATCCACATTACATCATTAAAAATAATACTTGCAGTTTGGAATAAAATTTTATAAGTAACATATAACTATAATATAATAATGTCATGATACTGATAAGTTGCAGAATAGATGGCACAAAAATGAGAAAAACAACTTAATTAAATTGGAATTATTCGAGCGGCAGTTACACATATTCGAATTATACACTTTCATAATAAGTGTAATACTAGCGATACATCTATTTCTAGTTCTATTAACCTCAAATTTCTATTTAGTCACGTCAAGGAATAGTTATGCGATTAGCTATTGTGCTAAGTCTGCTATAGCTTATACTGGTGTATCAAAAAAGGCAAACATATGATATTGCTGTGGGAACTTACTTTTAAATTATATCTCTATAACTCATTTTTTATCTCATCGTTATTATATGCGATTAGTATAATTATGAGTGATCATTATACACATAGTAAAACAATCTATGTTAATATTTTCAAGGCCTACATAATAACAGCAACTTATTCAATTTTTTTATTCTATCTTATTGCAAATGGAATCTACATTACAAAGCATCACAGCATATTATAAAGTAATACATAATTTTTCAAGTTAAGCCAACAGTAATACACATTAGATTATTTTGTAGACACAACACCATCACATATTCACCAGTCTCGATCATATTCTCCTATCTAATATTATTTCTATGATCAAAAAGTCTCAAGATTAGGAATTAATGCCGTAATTAAATGATTCAATAAATTCAACACTCGACAAACATTGCATTAAAAACAAATTGCGTGCCCTTAAAACTATGTAGAATAAAATAATTCTCCATTATCATAACTAATACTAAATATAGAATACATTATAAGATCATACTATGCATTGTCATTTAATATAAATTTATAATTAAAATATATAAAATAATACATTGTTGAATACGGAAATAAACAAGCTGTGCATAGATGTTTCTCTGAGGAACCTATTGTTATAACATTCGTTATTGGTATCTTACGTTTAGAAGTTTCTAGAACAATTTATATAGGATATTAATCTCTGTTTATTTAAGTGGAAGTAACGCAGTACGGGATGGCGCGCAGTATTGAATTGACGACGTCACACGTATCGAGCAGTCGGACCGCCGTACTGTTATCCAACTGACAACAAAAATATTTGGTGAATAATACACAAAACACGTTATAAAACCCAAAAATACCATAGATATTTAAATGCATAAGAAAGGCAAATATTTTTAGTAAGATTAAAACTGTCAGCTGGACAGTTGTTGCTGGTATCCATGGGAAGGCTATTAATTTATTAATTTTGCTTCGAAAACCAACAGCTTATACCAACACAAGATTTTTGTTCCTTAACTGTACCATCTACTACCTGTCCGTCTGTATGTCTATCTCTTCTTCACGCCTAAGCCACTGAACCTAATTGGATAAAATTTTGTACACAGATTGTTTGAGATCCGAGAAAGGACAAAGGATAGCTTTTATCTCGGATATCTCACTGGAACGGGAGTTATAAGCGCATGGAACCCCTAGGCAAAGACAAAGCTAGTTAAGGATAACTACATAAAGACAATGATAAGTTCTCACGCATATCAAGTGAAACTAATATTATAAAGAGAAAAGACTCACATAGGGATTTTTTTTATAATATAGCAGGCAAGCGGAGCATGCGGTTCACCTGATGTTAAGTGACTGACCGCAGCCCATGAACATCTACGACGAAGTGTCGCAGATGCCTTGCCGGCTTGAAGGAAGGGAAGGGAATAAGGAGAGGATTAATGATAGGAAGTTGGGAGTGGAGTTAGAATAGGATGGGAGAGGAATGGGAATACAGGCCTCCGGGCACCCGCTCACCGTACGAAACACAGCGTAATACTGCTTCGCGCCGGTCTTCTGCAGGGGGGGTGGTAAATACACCGCGAGCTTGGCCCGTCGTGAAATGCTCGGCGCCCACTCTTAAAAAATATATACTCGTATTGTTTATAATACCTGCGCGTGCAGCGTGCACTATGCGGAGGTGGTGTTGGCGGCGGCCTGCAGCTGCATCTGGCGCTGCATCTGCTCCAGCATCTCCTGCATGCGCCGCAGCTCAGCCTCCTGCAATACAATTTATTTGTATTAAAAAACACGATCGGTTTCAGTACTTGTGATTTAAAACATTTAAATGAAATTAATAAAAGTTTAATGCCATTGATAGATTTTATTCAATTTACATTAACAATAACCCTAGTATTTTGTGAATGGCGGCTGATAGAGCCAATTATACATTTCTTAACAGTAAAATAAATATAAATAGTGTCACACACATATCTTTTTATATAACCAAAATATTTAAAGCATTACTATTTCCGACATAGGTACTTGTTTACCTTATTTAAAATAGAGTAAATGGCTAATTAGTAACAGTAATCTTCCATTTCATAATTTCCACTTTCATTTCATTAATTTACCTTTTCGCGAAGAACTTTCTCGCGTTCAGACGAATCTTCATTGGAACCATTGGCAAGTCCGTTAGAATCCTCACTGAGGCCGCTCTCTGTAGATCTATGGAAATTTAAAAAAATATTAATTTTTTTCATTTGCATGTGTAATTGATTATAAACAATCTATAAGCATTTTGTATCTACTCTATTATCGTGTATTACTTTCAAAAATAATATTTATGCTGTACCTTTGTCCAGATACCAAGCTGCGTGAGATTTGCGAGAGAGAACATCTATCATATTTATTTGTTACTTGTGATTATATATGAATGGATGTATGTATTAAAGTATAAATGAAGCATATGAACCTAAGTTATTATAATAGTTATAAATTAAATAAAAAACATATTAATATTTTGCAATTTGTTGTATTACTGTATGTATACTGTAAAATTTTTTAAGAAATGTATACTAATTTTTTAAGAAGGGTATTTTGAAAATATTAATAAATATCTTTTTTGTTGATTGAATTAACTTACGTGTGTCGTTTTGGAACTTGTCCGTTGCGGGCGAGCCTCTCGGAGCGATAGTTCTCATAATGCACTTCTTGGGTCACTTCTTGCAAGTCTTGCATGTGGGTTCTGTGGGAATATTTCTATTCATTAATAACAATGTAACAATTAATCGTCTCCTTATCTCCTCCCCTTCCTTCAAGCCGGCAAGGCTTCTGCGCTTTTGCTGTTATAGATGTTGATTGTGTCATTCAGTTACAGGTGTACCAAAAAAGAATTATAAGTGTGAACGAACTCGAACGGTGAAGCTGTGGAACGACCTTCCATCTGCGGTATTTCCGAACAAATTCGACATTGGGGCCTTCAAGAGAAGAGCGTATTTGTCGATCAAAGGCTGGCAAAGCACCTGTGATACCCCCGGTGTTTCAGGTGTTCATGGGCGGCGGGGATCACTTAACATCAGATGACCCACTTGCTCCTATGCCTGCTCTGCCATAAAAACAATCTACCAACATAAAACAGTTATACGTACATGAGCATAGTGCGCAGTTTGATAAAGTCGCAGTGCTCCGGGTTCTCGACCTCGACCACGCCCCACGGGTAGAGCCGGCCGCGCACGCGCCGCCCGCGCACCTCCAGCTGCTGGCCCGCGCCGCATACCGCAAACGGTACCGCTGCTTTTAGCTGACGAACCTTGAAATTAAATACTTTTTTAGACTTTGAAAATAATATGTCAGACATTTGTTATACTTTGTAATGATTGTATAATTTTAACCGTTCTAGTAATTGTGTAAAACTGTTGTCGAAAATTTTTTTTTTTTTTAATTTGTTTGATTTGATTATTATTATTAAACTATGTATGTACTATACTAAATATGTTTCTCATTTTTGTCTAATGAAAATAATAGCCAGTTTTATATCTAAATGGGAAAGTATAAGATGCAATTAGTGTAAATACATACATATGCATTATACAGTGGATTGTCGATTATCTTAACGAATTGGAAGGTATTCGGAAAAGCGATTGTATCGGTTAATGGAACTCATAAACTAACTTTCTAGAAATAAATTTTATTTCTTAAACATTATTCAATAACGTAAATATTTCGAGCGTCTTAAATTTTTTAAAACCTGACAGAAACGCTTATTACGTCGTAAGCAACGTTATTATGATAACAAATGCCGTAACAGTAGTAATACCTGTTCTTTGTAATCTTCGTCCTCATCACTGTCGCAGTCTGGCAGGGGATAAATTTTAATTCCTTCTCTTTCTATTTCCTCCATGACCTAAAAACCGAACAATACATACTTCATACATCTGTACTTTGACGATATTTGAAATCAGGCAATTAAAAAAATACTTTTAACACAATACAATCGAATAACAAGTGAAACATTGCAAAAATCGGAATAAATTATTTAGGGGATTTTGTCATGATTGAATTTTTCAAAATCTTCATTATTAAATTATTATTGGCATCAAAATAGTATTGTCTCCGAGACTCATTCTGATGACAACCTACTATTATGTGGTATGCATATTACACAACGCTTCACTCGCTACAATTGGGTGCAACGGTTTTGCGCACCATGAAAGCAAAGCTATTCAGCGAAATATACCCAGAACAGCATCTCAGAGCAGTCCTATCTCTTGCTAGAATAGTTTAAAAATAATAAATATAATAAAGTTGAATGTACCCTCGATTTAAGTCTTTGCACTTCCTTCTTGGTGAGGCAATCGGCTTTGGCGATGACTGGCACAATATTTACTTTGTTGTGCAACTGCTTCATAAATTCGATATCAAGAGGTTTCAACCTAAAAAAATATCATACTTACTAAACAATTTAAAAAATTTTGACATTTAAATGTGTTAAGAAAAAAGAATTTATAATGTCTTAAATGAATTCTTATGTAGCATTTTCTGAAATATCAATTACAAGAATAGATTTTCAAACAATAACTTGTCAAATGGCAATAGATTTATGCTAGTGTAAACATAATTATAAGTTGTTTATTTAAGAAGTACAAAACAATAATTGCAGTTGCAATTCCTTGACCGTGACCTACTGCACCTTTAATTAAGCTAATGTAGTAATGTTATTAATGCAATTGCCCTTTTTACTAACAATCGTAAAAAAAATTATCACTCTTAATCGTTTTCTTTATACTAGCGAAAAGTGTTAGGCAAACCAAAAAAAAAAATTTCTCGCGTTTCATTTATATATTCGAAATTGCCGAAAAATATATTATTATTATTACGGCGTACGTGTCTACGGCGCCGAAGGGTTCGATTGTACTGTCTGGGTGTTTTTCTATTTATAATATGTATGTATTTACAAAAAAAAAAATGTTTAAGTATGTCTTCAGTTATCTATTTTCCATAGTACAAGCCTTGCTTAGTTCGGGACTAAATGGCGTAGTGTTACATGTCTCAGAATATTTACCCATGTCCAAAAGGCGATATAAAGTAGAAGCAGCAGTGGATCCTATTGTCGACAATATTCCGCCGGTTGAGCCCGCTCTCGTCACGCAAAAATCTCTCAAATTGTTCATCAATGTATTGTATAATTGACTGCGAATTTACATAAGTTGTGTTACTGAATTGTTGTTGCTTATTCATGCATTTCAATTACACGACGCCAATTGGAATAATTGGGTGCAATTAAATTCTCTTTGAGAATATCTACAAAAGTATGTTATGAAACAATTTTTCATTGAATCTAATCTGAGAATGGTCAATTAAATATCTAAAATGATTTAAAAATTATAATATGATATGCTGTAAGAATTGCATTGACACTTTTTTGAAAGAATCCTAAAATTTGAAGACATAAATATATAAAAATAATGAATGCTTATAAATTTATGTTTGCCTCTCCAGCATCACTTTTAATCAATAACATTTTTTATTAACATAGATAAACTCATGTTTTTATATTCGCTCCGACCTGCCTCCAATTGAATTAATTAGCAGTAATTTAATCTTTAAAAGGAGAGATATTCTTGTGCATGTGTACATTTATAACCACTGGAGTAATTCCTTTTAATTATATTTGTAGTCAATGATATGTTGCTTAATGATGATATAAGTGAAAATATTATATTTTAATAATTAATATGGTGGTAAGTTTAGTTATGTATCAAGTTACTTAAAGCTTACTGACTTGAGGATAAATATAAAGAATTACAAACCTTGAAGCAATCAGTATTATCAATTGCATCGCCATATCCAGGAGTATCTACGACGGTCAAGCGCAACTTAACACCACGCTCCTCTATCTCAACAGTGGATGCGTCTAACTTCACAGTCTGATTTAATTTTTCTGTTAAAAGGAAAAAAATTGCATAACATAAATGATAGATATAATTTTAAGATATGACAATGCAATAAGTAAGCCATTGTGAATAAATTATATAAAAAATGTGAATGGATAATGAGATTCTAATCATTCAATTAAAAAAGAGAACCTGTATGAACAAATTTAAGTATATTCAATAAATATTGACACATTTTAATTAAATTAAAAAAAAATATTTTTCAAACCTTTATTTGACAAATTACTTTCATATTTATGAAAGAAAAATAGAGACATTATAGTAGATCTAATATTGCATACAACCTAGTTGTTTGATTTCAATAAACTAGACCAACTAATTTAAATTTTCCACAACAAGTGTTAAACTTCCAACATTGGTCAAAATACACTGTTACAATTCTAGTTTTTCTTGTTCACTTTCATAATAATTAGAAGCATAAAATTATGTAACCAATGCAGTAATTTTATATTATAATTCTTTATATGGCTTTAAAGGGTGTCAAATCTGAACAGACTGAATTGCCATATTTAGTCAAATAACAAGAATCTTAATTTCCCTTTTCAGTTCAGTAGTGTTGTGCTTAGTTTTATACTTGTTACTATGCAAGATGATAAGGAAAAAGGTCACTGACTGGATAATAATGAAAGCTTGATTGTGTCCTGTACACGAAACCAAATGTATGGTAAACTTTGATGCTGGTATTAAATTTGTACTTAGAATTCGGTACATAAAAATAAGTATTCTTACCTGTTGCATCTGGGATAACTCTTTCAGGATACAAGTCGGTCAAGAACAATGAGTTTACAAGAGTTGACTTGCCCAATCCACTTTCTCCTACTACCATAAGGGTAAATTCAAATCCCTTTTTAACTGATTTCCTATGGACTTGATTAGGCAAATTAGCAAACCCCACATAACCTGGGGTTTCCAAGTTTGAGAACTGTGAATAAAAATGATAAAAATTATTTATTCTTATAACTTAAAAAAGATACAAAAAGGAAAATTTAAAGTTGCTACAAATCTGTTAAAGTAATCTTATAAGATTCTATTTATAAAATCATTTTATGGACTAGTACATTTTAATATAGTTGTACTACATAATATCTTTATCCTTTGTCCTGTCAGTATAAACAGGAAACTTTCCAAAGTATTTAAAGTCCATTACCAGTACTGATAAGCCCATTGTAACTAATGTCAATACAACTGTATGATAGTCAGTACTAAGAGAGAAATCCTATGTTATGTTATGAATTATGATTAAAAGACAATATGTAAAACGGTCATGCTATAAATATTCCGCCGGTACGCGTAAACATTGACACACATCCGCTAACTGTATCGAGAACCATTTTACTAGTGGCACGCAGAATGTATGTATGGCGCCTCGTAAGTAGGTAAGTATGCGATCGCTGACGGCCTATCTGAGTCACTCTTTTTAAAACACCATACAGTGCTAAATATTCTTTTTACCTTCATTATGAACCATACTTAGCATTAAAATAAGCTACAGAAAATGACTAAAAAATAAACTTACATTCTTTGCTGTATCACTCGACATATTATTAACTTTATTTCAAGTAGTCTTTCACTTACTATACGTATTAAACGCGTTATTTTATAAATCAAGCCTAAAATTAACCGACTGCTCGAAATTTATCGCTAAACCATTAACAAACAACAGAATGCAAACTGCAATCTGTGATTTGTGAATCGTGAACTCAATTTATAAGTGACAGTGACATTTTCTATGAACATATAGACTATTGCATGTTAATGATTTTATGTTTATACTCTATAATTACACAATTTTGCATGAAATATTACGCTTTTTGTTTAGATTATTCTGCCACAACATTGCTATTCACAGAAAATATAATTTGTAAAAAAATATTACAAGTTCCGTACATATATCATGTAAACTTTATGTTAAGAATATAACTTAACAACATTTTAACAATAAATTTTCAGTTGACTTCAAATAAAAAAGATATTCATAATAAAATTAATATTTATTTAAGTCATCATTATTTTTAATACATATCTGAAAATTATTTGTAGGATATTAAGGTGTGTACACACGGGCACACCTGGTATCACGAACCATTAAGCGTTGTGGTGTGCGTGTATCACAATACACGATACAACCTGAACTTCGTACGGTTTGACAGTGTTGCCACTCTGACCGTTTTGGAGCGAGAGTTCGCCCTTTTTTGTGGTAAATGGGCCGGTTGATTAATGATTTAGCCCTTTTTCATAAGAAATTTGTGTCATACAGCAATACGGGCCTTCGCCATTATTTTTTAAATTTTAAATTTGTTTAAAGTTGTTTTTTGTTCTTGAACTTATTCATAATTGTTAGTACATAATATGTAAATATAATGCAACCTAGACTTTGACTTATCTATAATTTTTAATGTTTGTTCTCTAGTGTGTATTAGGTACTCTGTCATTAGTCATTACTCAATTCTCAACAAATAACTCATTAGCATAGGCGTAGTAGTAATGTTGTATTTAATTGTATTATCCTCAAAGGTATTGGCGATTGATGGAGATCGCTGGTGGAAATAGAAATGATTAGATAAGAAGGCTATAAAAGGAATCATGATTAGCTATTGTGGAGCTACGGATGTTGTACGGAATTTGAATAGAAGAAGGAAAGTTAATATTCTAGATAATAGACCAGAGATTTATTGTTTTTGTCAGAGCAAACCTGTGTTACATATTGTTTTACCAATTGTATGGAAGACCAGCCCGATATGGTCACTCAGTCTTAAAGAGAATATAAACCTTCTTCAGTATCTCATGATAATGATTCCTTTCGTCATGATGATGAGGTCATCGGTGACATGCCTAATAAGCAGGTGAAATAGGATATAAGTAAATAAACAAACGGGGAATTCCCTTTACTATGCTCTTTACTCTGACATTTTATTTATAGTATTTTTCATATAAAAATGCTATGTTCGGAATAACAATCACCAATATACGAGTAATCTGATTTTGAGAACTTGGTACGAGATTATTTTCAGTAGCATTACTTTTTATTAGCATAACCTTTGATGCCTTTTCGGTTATCTAGTTAATAAACTATGAATTAACGGCGTAAAATGTCATCTGATAATGTTCCTATTAAGTAAAAAATTAAATAATATAGTATATTATATTGTATGAAAATGTTCCGATACAAAATTCGATTACCAACAAACAAAGAACCTATTTATTTATTTAAATAAATTAATAATAAAATTGTTATACAATATACATTATCATCATTTAAAAAGTTATATCATTACAATACAAATATGAGCTAAAGTTACACACAACTATTTAGAGACAATTTCTCAAAAAAATAGTGTAAAACCGAAATCAAGTAAGAGGCAACACTTTTGACTTTGTCTTTGACTTATGTCACGTCAATCCGACAGCCACACACATGCATATAGGTGTGCAACAAACTTCAGGTGGCATACATCGATGCGTACCAAACTTCAGGTGGTATGCAGCTCTCGCAGATCAAACGCACTTCAGTTCAAACTACTTTGATTTAAGAGAACCAGTGTTGCCTCTTATGATTCCGGTTTTACACCATTTTTTTTAAAGAAATAATTGTGTGTTACTTATTAACATATTTGTATTGTAATGATATAATTTTTATTATGATGATAATTGATAATTTATAACATATGACCATTTAACAAGGTAAAAAATATATTTGATAGATTGTAGTGTCACTTCTTGATGGAAATGCACATTAAGAATATTATTGAATAACTTTTTAACATAGACACAACATGCTACATACTTCTGATGGAAAAGGGCTAAAGTCTAAATAGCACTTTCCGGGCTAAATCATTAATCAACAGGCCCATTTACCACAAAAAGGGCGAACACTCGCTCTAAAACGTCACTGTCACACTTGATGGTTCGTGACAGTCCGTGATACCAGGTGTGCCCGTGTGTACACACCTTTAATTTTATTAGCTGCTAATTGACAGTTCTATTCAAATGTCAAAATCAGTTGACACTGTCAGTTGTCACTAGATGAAAATCAATTAAACGATTTGCCATCGCAGTTATTCTGAGGATAGGCTACATTTTAAATAAGCTTCTAAATATTTACATTTTAAGGTGAATCATTTAATGTTAGCATCATGGCTACGTCAAGTGACACCTCAGACCAGAATGTGAAATCACGACGTCCCGCAGGTAAGGAACTACACACCTTTTTCCTTGGCCTTGGTAATATTGATTATGATTTGTGATAGATGTATGTTTTTATAGAATCTGCATTCAAGCAGCAGCGTCTTCCCGCATGGCAACCAATCCTAACAGCTGGAACAGTCCTTCCTACATTTTTCGTCATTGGTATCGCTTTTATACCTGTTGGTATTGGTCTACTTTACTTCTCGGATGAGGTAAGCGTCTGAAATAACGTTTCCCCTAAAACGTTAGCATAAACATTAGAATCGGAACATAAACTTTTTATCGTGTTTATGATGTTATGTTTTTATTTTAGGTAAAAGAGCATGTAATAGATTATACACATTGCATGAAAGAAGATGAAAATATCACCTGTGCACAGTTTATTAAGGAAAATGGAATGGATCCTTGTGTTTGCCAAATTTATTTCAATTTGACTGAAGATTTCAAGGGCGATGTCTATTTCTACTATGGATTAAGCAATTACTATCAAAATCATCGTAGATATGTGAAGTCTCGGTAGGTTTATTAAAGTTTTCCTTACCCATATTAGCGGATTAAGTTCTATTGAACATTATCACAATTACTTTGTAATGATAGTGAAAGCTCCTATGAAAAAGTTTAAAAGTTTCTCTTCAATGTCTACATCAACTGACTGTTTATAAATTCATACAAAAGTATAAAGTGTTTGTTGTGTTGTAGAGATGACAGTCAGCTTTTGGGTCGCCTCTCATTGACTCCTTCTTCTGACTGTGAGCCTTTTGCATTTGCTGAAGAGGATGGCAAGATGAAGCCCATAGCACCTTGTGGAGCTATTGCTAATTCTTTGTTTAATGGTAAGTATTGATTTCAATACTAGAGTATCAATTGATATTTAAATTAAAGTAAAAATCCTGTTTTGATAAATCTTAGAGTTTTGTTTTCCACTACATTGTTATGCTAGGCAAAGGTTGTGAGAGTGGATTTAGGTCTTAAAGAGTTAGATAAGTTGTAAAAGTTTTTACAATTGTGTTGTTCACATTACAAAAAAAAATAGACTTTTTAAATCAATGCTATAAAGTTCATGTAAAAAAGAGATGCACTTGATAAGCTTGAAAATAAAGGTTTGTGATTAACTAACACAGAGACAACATTAGTTCTCTTGTATTATTAGTAAATTATTTTCTATTAGAAAATTTATTATTATTTCAGATTCTCTAAAAGTACATTCACAGGGCTTAAATCTTGAAGTGCCTGTGTTGAAAACTGGTATTGCGTGGACCTCAGATAAGGACATTAAGTTTAGAAATCCTCCTGGTGATCTCAAAACTGGTAAGTTTATTTCATATTAAATAATTATTTTATAAAAAAATATTTTTTAATACTTAAGTACTGAACTAAGATTTTGTTATTTGTGAATTTTAAAGGGAAATACCCACATCTGTATCTAAGATAAGCATACACAATTGGATAAAGATAGGATATTTTGTAAATATTTCTAGTTTTCGAAAGCCATAAATTAAACTGTAGAGAGTTTCACTTCCCAAAAAATGAATCCGGTTTTCATTTTCCTATTTTTTTAAATATTGTTATGGCCAAGTGTCTACAATATACATCATTTGTAATTTCAACATAAATTCAAGAAAATTTAAAACTTCTATTATGGACTAAAAATTAGGAATGGGTGAAAGTTTCGCTAATATAACGGAAATAAGATAATACAGTGTTAACAGTTTTTTTGGAGTTGATAAGGAAAAATAAAGATATAGGAATAAAGATATATCAGTATAAGTATGTGGTATAAAAATTCTGTATGTATATAGTTCTTTAGCGAATATTCTTTGTTTCAGCTTTTGCTAACTTTACGAAACCTGTGAATTGGAGGAAACCTGTCTGGATGTTGGATCCCAACAATACTGATAATAATGGATTCCAGGTAATTTATTATTTCAATATCATTTTTTTTTAATAAAATATTTAAAGTATTACCCCATACATCTCTATCTTTTGTAGCTTCCCAGTTTTATTTATCCAAGAGCTAAAGTGTATCTTAATATTTCCTCATTTCATGGCTGAGGCGAGAGAATTTTAAGAGATTATTGTGTATTTTTATAGCTCATACATTATTACATTCTCAACAACTTACTAGCATATATTTGTGACAAATTTTTATGTGTCCTGTTTCAGAACGAAGAACTGATTGTTTGGATGCGAACAGCAGCATTGCCAACGTTCCGCAAGTTGTACCGGAGGGTCGACCACACGCAGGTCGGATTCAGTGTTGGACTCGCTAAGGGACCTTATGTGCTCCGTGTTGAATATAGTAAGATTTTGTTTGTTTTTGTGGCACAAAGTAGAACGTAAATTGTGAACTATGTTGCACAACATTTTAATAAACGGTTTGTAAAGACGACGTATATATGCATTTAAATGATATGAGAAAGATTGCTATTGGCATAATTACAATTCTTTACAATTATAATAAAACTTCTAGATCCTTCCAAATATAAATGCCAAAAAATCTCAGTATGTCTCTATGTGCATCCCTTCTCCACGTTTAAACGACTGAATCGATTTGGATTAAATTTTATACAGAAATTATTTGAAGCCCGAGAAAGGACATAGGATAGCCTGGTCATATAAACTTATAAAATCGAGGGGAACAGCTAGTTTACGATTTTATGAATTATTAAATATGACGTAAGTACAGTCTGTACGTATTTGTACTCTCGTAAAATGTGATTACCAACTGTAACTCTATTTTCATTACGGATAAAATATTACAGCAAAAGCTGCATGTTTTCAGGAAGCCAAAATAATTATTTGTATAGAAAAATATAAACAACAGCAAATCCATATTGTTCAACAATAAATCCAGTAGCAAATGCATTTTTTACGAATGCCGTAACGAAATATTTCAATTTATTTCACAGATTATCCAGTAATAGATTTCGAAGGCACAAAATCGTTCATAATCTCCACCACATCTCTGCTCGGAGGCAAGAATCCGTTCTTGGGCGTGGCGTACGTGGTCGTGGGGACTCTGTGCCTTTTGCTTGGCATCATTCTACTAGTCATACACGTCAGATGCTCTAAGAGGTATGTTTTATTTATTTATTAAAGAATACCAACATTTGCTTACATCCTACTAATATTATAGATGCGAAAGTTTGAATGAAAATAGCTTTATTGCACACAAAAATGAAAGTAAACAAAAACACAGAAATAAAATAGTGACAATAGGCGGCCTTATCGCTATTAAGCGATTTCTTCCAGGCAACCCCAAAAACAGAAAATAATAGCAGTTTAAAATAAGTTTGTTAGAAGGAAGTATGTATGTTTGTTTGTTACTCTTTCACGCATAAACTATTGAACCGATGATGATGAACCTTGGTATAAATATAGATATGGGTTCGGAATAACATAGGCTACTTTAAATACCGGAGTTGTCACGGCATCAAAAGTTACGCGAGTGAAACCACGGGGCGCCGCTAGTCTAATGATACCCAGGAAAATACAATAGTGCGTTTAAAACTTATATAACAAACACTTACAGGTATTCACAACATGCACTTACGTAAAAGTATGGTATTGGTTCATGCAATATGCGTGTGCTTTTAATGCGGAGGTCGATTTTTGGTTTCGGTGTAATTCCATACTGTTGAAAATTCTCTTTATACCGTCATACTTGGATTCGAAAGTAAAATATCGAAATTCTAACTTTAATCAACCATTATATTGGGTGTTTAATGAAAACGTTGTAGACTGTTTTAAAATATATTTAAGAACATATTACCTGGGATTGTATTAACTTTACCATTAAAAAGAAAACACTTGCAATAGCAACTATACTCTAGGCCGACTGATTTCAAACATCAAGTATATTAGAAGTTAAAGTAACGATTTGATAACAGATATCCCTCCCCCTCCCAAACCTATTACGTGGATGCTGGCCCATCCCTACAAAATAATCCTCTGTAAGTTGTACGTAAATTTTAGTAATGGCAGTAGATTATGTATGTAATTATTGAATAACAAAAAATCTAACTATAATTAGTTAAAATAGTACAAAATTAGTTTAATATTTAGGCTTAGATTTTGCTGTAACTATACAACTACTAACTATATTGTGATATCTTCTTACACTAGCAATAAGTGGTATATTATATAAGTGTTTCTTTAAGATATTTTCTAAAAAATTGTTGTGTGTCAGTGTTGCAAATAGATAAATAAATATCATTATAAATTTTATAAAGAATCCTTATGCGACAAATATCATAAGATTTTATAGTGTAATGTGAAAATTTTCTCTTTCAGTACAACTGAGATGATCAACGTGAACCCTCGTACTCCATATTCATAAATGTGTGTGTGGAGTTCCTGGACCAAAGAAAGTCGTCGAAATGATGATGAAAGGTTTTATTTTTGTTCACAATTAAAAAAAATTAAAGAAAATTTATAAGTCCACACAAAATTATAAGAAAAATTGGCACACTTTAAGTAAAATTAGTAATAGTATGTTTGTCCCAATTATTTTATTTTGATTGATCAAAAAGTTTGCGTTGATCAATTTGCAAGTCCAAAGTCAGATTCGATTTCTTGAAATGAAATTTTAAAGAATGATTGATTGTTGATGAAGTGCATTTTAATTATTAGTTAATATATAATGATCATTTTTATTATAATAAACAGTTGATATACTGTTGTAAAACATTGTTCTAGAATAATTTTGCTAAATACAAATTGCACTATGATAATGCTTTAATAGATCAAATATGTAGGTCTTTGAGATTAAATACGTTGGATATTTTTGAGATAAATTGTACATTACTTAATTGCAACGTACATTGTATAACTTCAACGTTAGGGCGCGGGCACCATATTACATTTTTATTATTTGTATACTGAGTTTAATAATCACAAAAGTAGAGCAAAGATGTCTATAATATATAAATTATTGTATTGTATGTAATGTTATGTGAATATTTATAAGTTACCTGTTGTAGTTGTTAAAAACTAATAGAAATAGGTTCAGTATTTTAAGTGTATATCGGTTGTAAACAAACATGTACCGTTCCTGTAATTTATCTGGGTTATAAACATCTAAAATTTATAAAAGGTAGTACTAAGTTATAATGTGCACATGCAATGAAAAATAATTTGAATATAATTATATAAATTATTCAGTTAGAAACTTTAAAATCGACTTCCTAAGAAATGTGGAGGTTATTAAAATAAATGTCTTGTGTACACTTTTCATATTCACTTTATTTAGGATATTACTCGAATTTCACGGTTAATATAAAAGAAATTTGACAAATACTTTGACGTTTTTATACTTATTTACGTGTTTAAAATCTTATCGTATCGGGGCTTTACGAAACTTGTATTTTAACCAAGTTTAAAAAGCATGTTTTCTTAATTTATATTATATACTTATTGTAGTTGTTTAAAATAAGAATGTACTACTATCCAGAGTGAGTAAATTTATTAAAATAGTGTGTACAATCTTCATAGATTAAATATGTGTGCAAATTTCATGAATTGTGATCAAATACGTAATCGCATTTCAATTAATACTTTATTTGTATTGCAGATAACTTATCAAAACTAGTAATACTTCCTCAATAAAGTCATGACTTGCATCACTCATCAAATTTATTTATTTTATTTTTTGCGTTCTTTAAACTATGAAAATTTACTCACTCTGTATAAAGTTATTTTGAAAGAAGTGGGTAGTAATTCCGTGTTATCAATTCATTGCACTTTTAATCTAGCTCGTACTTATTAATATATTTAAATTATTGGACCTAAGTATTTTAATAATCTATTTATCTTAGCTTTAGTGAAAAGTGCCTTGCCTAACTTTTAAATGTTTGATAAGGAGTTATTACGTTTTTAAACAAAACGGAACGCATTTGAACATTTGTTGATTCAAGTTTAAAAACTGCAAATCGTTTGAAATTATCATATTATCTATGCCAATATGTGATGAATTACGCCGTATGGTCAAATAAACAATATTTATTGCTTAAAAACTCGAAGGATAATTCATAGGTCACTTCAGAATTTAATTCTAAAAAAATGAGTTTTTAATTCTTACTTATGCTGATGATTAACAATTCAGCTATTTTCGAGTGATTTATTATACATAGTAATTGAAGTTTCCCTTTTATTCAGGGAAATTCAGAATATAATTAACCTATAATCTTGTTAATGAGCTATATTTTGTTTCATTCTGGAGGCCCATAATATTTTAAATCAGTAATTAACATTCCAAAGAAAAACTTGGCAAGTATACGATTGAATACTCAAACGTTCTATATACTGTGTCAAGTTCCATAAAGCGAAGTAAACTGCCTTCGTAATATTGTGAATGGTCACGGTTAAACTGAATTAACCCTCACATGTTTTTAAGAACAATATTGTAAAGGTGCATATATGAATCAGACCTTAAATTCATTACACTGCCCTACAATCAGAGGCGTTTTTCAATGACATAAACAATATTGTTCTTGCTTTATTCTTTTGGTCCGTGTCTCATATCTATGTCGTATTTTATTGTAGATATTTTCAAGTATTATTGTCATTGTTATGCTTAGATTTAAATAATTTAAATAAATGTTTTAGAATTAAAAACCTGTTTCATTCATTTCTTTGAATAATTGTCAATTTTATGATTAGAACCTCGCTTGCACCATTAAAAAATATTTTCTAAAGTGGTCTTAATTTTTATTATATGCTTTGTTCTCAATTCTGTCTAAGATAAAATTCCTGCAAATATTAACAAATTTGAAAAATTGGTTCAAGATTTAACATAACGATTATCTGAAAGATAAACGATATATTGTAAATAAATAAGGTAATTATTTGTTATAATCTTATTCTTATCTTCCTGCTGTTCAAAAATAAAGGAGATAATGATTTATCGTTGATGTGACGTAGATGTACATATTGAGTTAGATATTCTTATAAGTGTTCTATGGAAAAACGTCGCTAAAACCCAAATCACGAATCAATACTGCTTCGGACTATTTCATTGGTATTCGTGGCTCTTTAACTACAACAATAGTCTGACAAATAAGATGTTATAGTAGGGGAGCTCGTATTAGTAAAATTAATTTTTCGTATGTAACTACTGGCTGGTTTACCATGATTATTCCCCCTTATTCAATAAACGCTCAGTTTTGGCCCATATATAACGCCTTTTTGCAACTGATTATGATAAGTCTCAATTATATGTATGCAAGATAAGGATAAATAAAATGTTAAGCCTAATTATTGAGGATTGATAAGATCAAACAATAAAAAACATTATTATTACGAGTAGGAAGCAGGGTGGACTCAGACATGGGGAGTTGGGTAGTGTTCCTATGTTTGATTGCGGGTGTCTTTGCACAAAATGATGGATTATTTAAGCTGAATATTATTCATTACAATGACTTTCATGCGCAGTAAGTAGTATTCATATTTTTTACCTAAACCCGCGTTTTTATTACTAAGACTGTGAGTGAAATTAAGATAATTACTAAGACTGGCAAAAAAATCCTTTCTACTTTTAATATCCAAAGTAGAAAGGATTTTTGATGATCTCTAATTTTGTATAATTTCCCCGTCTGAAGGTAATTCTATTGCTAAAATTAGATTTTTTACAATCTATAGAAGCATAAGGTAAAAGGTAAGTCTTCTTATTAAATTAGTTAATTTAGTTGGTAGTCTGATATTTGTGATTTTTTGCCATTTATTAATTCTGGAATGTAGAGAAGGAGAATGAGACTAATCTTAAAATTATATTAAACCCTGTATTTAATAAGTAAACTTACTATTATACTTTTAGTTTTGACGAGGTAACCGCCTCATCAGGCACCGCGTGTTTAGATCCCAATGAAGTTTGTATCGGTGGTTTGTCCCGTCTTTACACCGGAATACGGCAAGCCTTGGAAGCGGAACCCGATTCCTTACTACTCAATGGAGGGGACACCTTCCAAGGAACAGTGTGGTATAACTTCATGAGATGGAATGTTACTCAACATTTCATGAATCTGCTCCCTAAGCATGACGCTCATGTAAGTAATTAGATGCCGATTTTAACTGAAATGTTTAATCGACAAGTAATAGAAGAGCAAGAGCTAAAAATTTGATGTTTGTTATCTAAATTCGAAGAAAAATGAAAAACGAATCTTAGTAAATAATTTAGATGTCACCAAACACTAGCCACACTTTCCAATTTAGGAAAAGATCGGTTGAACAAACGTTATGACTTATTATGACTTTATATTTTCAAGGTTTTGGGTAACCATGAGTTCGACCACGGCATTGATGGTTTGTTGCCGTATCTACAACGTTTGGAGTCTGTGATGCTGGGCGCCAACGTAAACACGACGTTTGAGCCTGAGTTGGGACAATATGTAAAGAACCATGTTATTGTTGAACGAAACGGTCGAAAGATTGGTATCATCGGAATTTTGTTACAATCGGTATGTTTCTTCTATTGTATATTTAATTATAATTATAATAGTGTAAGGAAATTTTTAAAAACATATTAATAGAAACGCTGCGTTAGAATATCTGCGCCTTATATATGCGAGATGTAAGTAGGTACTCGAGTTTGCATTAGTAGTGCGGTAGCGTCTATTGAAATACTTAGACTGATTCGCATTAGAACAATTTGATATTAGAATAAACTGCAGAAAATAATGATAACAGTAAAATCAATACAAATTAGCAACGTATGCGTGATTTGGAAAAATGGACCACGCGTGGCCCACGCTGCACTAAATGTCTAATCATAAATACTTGTGATTAATTGGATTAAGATGTATTTATCAATTTGTGATAAGTATGTAACAGCAGGGGCAATGTTTTCCTCGTGATAACAAGCGCCAATCATTAATAGATTGGTGACGTCATAATGTTATGGTATTTGTTTTGATGGGTGGTCCGCGTCTTGAAAATTAGTAGAGCATTATTGATATAAGGACGATTCAGAGATCAGAGAACTACTGACGTGGACAGAAATTCTCTGATTTTCAGAAAAATCGATCAGTGGCCGGTTTAGGAATACCCGCAATTTCTAAACCGGCCTTTGTCGGTTTTTCTTTATGAATTTTATTGTTAACGTAATAAATATAATTTAGGCTCGACCCCTGCATATAATGATAGTATTGTTTTTAGTTTAATATATTTTATACAACGATAAATATAAATCCTACCTATTAAGTCGTTGTTTCCTTGTAGGTAGGTACTTGTAACATGGTATCATATAACAGTCGAGTTACACTAGTTTCTTTAATAGTCACTATATTGTCTTTATATTCTGTATTTCAATTGTTTGAAATATATGCATGTTTTAGTTCTCAGCAGACATAGGCCGTGTGATAATGGAAGATGAATTAGAAGCCGTAAATCGTGAAGCAGCCATTTTGACTGAACAAGGAGTAGATATCATAATTGTTCTCTCCCACGTGGGATATGACAGCGATCAGTAAGATATTTTAGCTTATCTTTATGCATGTCTAGTGTGTATAATCACATTTCGAGCTCGAAACTATGCATTTGTTCATTTTTATATGTTTCTGTATTATGTAGGAATACTTAAATTAAAACCACAAAAAACTCAATAGGATTACTTTAGGTAGTTATGTGTTCGTGTGAATGCGATAATTTTGAAATTTGTCTATGTAAATGAAAATAATTCAAAGAGAGGGTAGATGACTGAACCATTACCTACTTTGCACCTTCTATTTATACTTCAATTAAACCGCAAATTACTGACCTTTAATTATAGGCGATTAGCAGCCAGTATGTCTCCAGACGTGGATATTATAGTGGGAGCGCATTCCCATACGTTGTTATACACTGGAGACTCGCCCGACGGTACCCCGGCGGGCGAATACCCCACTATCGTCACTCAGTCTAACGGACATAGAGTAAGTTTAAAAACATGAACATTAATCAGACTTCTGCACAATGACATACAATTTTATGACTAACGATTATCTCAACCTATGTTTATATTACCATAACATACCTTATTTAGTTGATAGTTCGATTTAAGTAAACAGGTCTTGTTAGTTTCATGGGATCAAGTAGCTAAAACCATACTTATAAAATTAGAATGGGCTGACCTCAACGCAGCCCCTATATTAAATGTACATACATGGTACAGGGTTTCTCCGAAAATGATTTCTGACGCGCAGTAACTACAAAAATGCCCTGTTCGGCTCACCTACAATGTGGATAATGAATTAATATCAAATAACCATACCAGCATTTATTTCCATTAATTTAATTAAACAATGAACAAATTTCATCACAGATATTGATCGTACAAGCGTCCTGTTACACGCGGTACTTGGGAGACATTACCCTTTATTTCGACGATCAAGGCAAAATAGTGTCATGGGAAGGCCAGCCTATATACCTTGGAACTTCTATTATTAAAGGTAAAGTACAATTTTTAAATTCAACAGCGTATTATTTGAGAGGTAAAAATTTGATTTTGTTAAAAGCCTGTTATGTGGAAATAAAAGTGTAGGACATGGGCAGTTCTATTGCATAATCAATTTTTCTTGCTTTTTTGCGTGGCTGTGGCAACTTAATGAAATTTTGAAGCGAGTATCAATATTTTTTTTATTTGTTTGGGTATTAAATCGAAATTTCATCAGCAACTCCATTCATTAAATGAATAATGATTAGATGCCTAAAAATAATTTTGTCGAAACTCGATTGACAAAGTGGGTGTTAGGGTGTCTATTGCGCCAAAGTGTGGGTCCGATCACTACAAGTAGAAAATTTCAATACATGTTTATTTATAATAGTTCTTCAGTAAACATAGTATCTCTTCTTTATTTGAGAATAAATGGTGTATGTAGCAGAATATTAATTTTTATTTTTGAAAGTAAGATACACGCATTGAATTAAAAACGGGACAATGTCCTCAGACGCACGTATGGAGGAGTTACTAGATGAATGGCGGGCAGAACTCTACCCCATCAGTCGGGAAATCCTGGGCCGTTCTCTGTCACTGCTGAACCGCGGTCGCTGCTGGGGCGGCCAGTGCAACCTCGGCAGCTGGGTCTGCGAAGCTTTCCTTGAACAGGTGGGTAACAAGAGAGAGCGTTTTGTGCTGAACCACACTATGTTACCAAAAATTAGCAATTATAAAACTAATGTTTATAGCATTAGAATATAAATTATATTATGTTATATTTTAAAGCTATAAAATGTATCTTACATATGTATGTGGGATTGGCAAAAATAAAAATAAAAACGGAGTGCCCTTTTAAATGTTATAATTTACTTCATCAATCTTAGTTACAGAGAACTTGCCGAACCATTCACGTCTCACCGAGCGTCTTTTTTTTTTAAGGTTGAGGTTGAGGAGGTTGGTTATACAATATTATAGATACAGACTAAAAACTTCCCATACGGCCATCCTGGTTTATTCCCACATATATCAACAAAGATATCGTAGTTAGAAGGCACCTTTCAGCTGTTTTACTTAACTTGGATAAACTTCTAAAATATTTATTTATCTTATTTAACCAAGGCTCGGATGCTTTGGATTAAGAAAACAATATTTTTTACTAGTGTAAAACATATTTTATGCTAGGCGAAAGTAACCTCGAGCCTCGTTTCACCAATGTTCGACATGATAAAGCCCAACCGAAATACAAATTCTCATGACTTTACACTCTTTTCAACAGATGATGCCCCTGGCTAAGGAATCTCATTGGGGCTACGCACATATTTGTATGATCAACGCCGGCGGGGTGCGCGTAGCTCTCGAAGCTGGGAGTATGTTTTTTACCTTATAAATTTATGATTTATGAAACACGTGACAATTAATGACTTACATAAAAGCCTGTTAAATGTTCTTTGTTAATAAATTACTTAATAGGTTTCACCTAATAATATCTTAAATTTTTACTTGAAATACGTAGTGCCTCTACGTCTTCTATACGTAGAAGTATTAAGCATATTGATACTAATTAAATTAATTTAATCAAGGGTATTGGATCCTCTATAATACTTACATGGTATTTAAAATTCCATTACAGACATAACAACCGAAGCTTTATTGATGGCGTTGCCGTTCGAGAATAAGGTGCAAGTGTATGACCTGAAGGGGAAGTACATTCTAGAAGCTCTGGAATTCTCGCTCGGAGTCGCACAGTCGGACCCTACGAGCTTCTACAGCGGGCGAATGTTACAAATTGCAGGTAGGATATAATTTGCAAAACATCTGATGGTGTGTACATATGAGGGTATTTTTAAATCTAGCGAATGCATACTCATAATGATTCGATTCTACGTATCCTATACTAATATTATAAATACAATACGAAAGCTTGTGAGGATAGATGTATGTTTGTTCCTCTTTCACGAAAAAAAATTTGATCGATTGTAATGACACTTTGTATACATGTAGATAAGGGTCCAGAATAACACATAGGCACAAATATGCCAGATTTTCTATAGGAAGTACAAAAAAAATACCTGAACCTCCTGGATGTACTTTTTTGGAGTATGTTTTAGAAACTTTAGAATTTTATTATCAATAGATACAAACTGGCAATCATTTTTTTTCCTATAACCCTGAAATGTGAATAGACACCTTTTAAAAAAAACAGCATTATTATTCAACAAATCGTAGACGTTTTTCAACCTTATCTCCTTTATTTAGCACAAAATTAGCTAGGAGGTTAATGTTATCTCCCTCATAACTACAAACCAATTTTTTTCCAATCAAAATTGTAGGTATGCGCAACGTTTACAACGCATCAGCGCCCATCGGAGCGCGTGTTGTGTCCGCTAGAATACGTTGCATAGAGTGCGATATACCTCGCTACTTGCCGCTGGATCCAGAAAAAACGTACAGAGTGCTCACACAGGACTATATCGGTGATGGAGGCGGCGGCTACTCGGTAAGATAAAAAAAAATAAAAAAAAAGTTGTTGAGGCGCTTTAAGAACGTCATTTACATTGACATATAATAAAACAGTAACCGAACCATTTCTGTACATTGAATATTTTTCAAAAAGAGTAATCGGTATGCAATATGTATGTTCTATAGATACCAAAACCATGGTTAATTTTTTTTTTCTGTTTGTCTGTTTATCTGTTTGTATGTGCGTCAATCACGTAATAACCACTGGGCAGATTTTTATAAAATTTCACATGCTGATAGACCAATATTAGGTGCAACTTATAGGCTATATTTTATTTAAAAAAAATATTTTAGGGGTGGCTCTCCATACATGTAAACGGAGGGTAAAAAAATAAATTCGCGAATACATCATTGAGTGAGGTATCATTGGAAAGGTCTTTGAAAATGAAATACAGGTTCCTCAATGCGTTTTCTGCTAAAATAAATATTTTTTGAGAAATATGCTTCTAAAGTCGTGAAAATGTCATACCACGTGACAATGTGAGATTTTGGTTGAGTTGCGGACATGCCTTTTTATACTCTTAACGTATAGATTAAGACGTTAAAACACTCAATGAATCCTCAAAAATCTTCAAAAAATAACTAACTCTCTGCCCGCGGCTTCGCTCGCGTGGGCTTAAATTTTCTGTATTTTGAAGAGGCGCGCGCTCTGTGAGATTTTGGACAATCCTATTTCCATAGAAGATTATAAAAAAAGGATAGACCTCCGCATATATCACTGGTCCTGCGATCGTAATTTTTTTAAACTTTTGTTGTGCTCCTCTAAAAATACAGAAATTAGTAGCCCACGCGTGCGAAGCCGCGGGCGGAAGGCTAATAATTAATATTTTTTTATTTACTTACCACCGATTCGGATTCGATTTAATATACAAAATATACTGTTATATCAACTGTGGTGTCAACTAGAAAACTGTATCTATCGTGATTATGATCCAACAAGAAAAAGCTACCGTAGGAAGTTTTACACTATACGTCACATTGACACATACATTTTTTGTGTTTAATAACTCCTAAGTAAAAAATAAAAATACATGTTATTAATCAACAATTTTATAAGTTTCGCTGAATTTAATATTAATTTTAATGTCAGTAAAACAACTTCAAATAAACTTTTTTTTAATTACATGATTTTTATTCCAGGTGCTTGCCGACAACAGAGAAAATCTCGAAATCTTCGACACAGATTACATTATATTACAGAATAATATCCGTAAATATGGGACTATTTTCCAAGATGTTGATGGCCGAATTGAAATGGTATATTAAACTATATTATTTATACTAATAAATGAATCTTAAATAATATTGCTTATTTTATTTCTTGAAATACTTACGTTTTAAGATAAAATAAAGCAGAACATTGCAATAAACTACTGATTCCTGTTTATCTGTTTCTTCGAAAACATGTCAATATTAACCCTGTTGGGATAGTTTTATGCATAAAAAAAGCTATTTGATAGTTATATGACAAATTATTACAATACATTTATTCAACCATGTATATTTAATATCATTAACAATCAATTAAGTTCGTTGCATGATGCACAAAACGCAGCGAAAATACTACATATATTAATGCTCTAATTTGCACTTATTCATGATTATATTATTTGTTCTAATATGATATTTCGTAATTGTTAACATTTAATATTTAGATGGCAGTGTTTGATAAACATCGATTTGCTATCTACATAAGTTCAACATTCTGTATTAGCTTGCTTCTATGGGAATATCAATTATTTAACAATTAATATAATATATTATGACAATAACAATACTTCGGAGATATCTTAAGATATTGGCATTTGTAGGGATATTACAGTTTGTTTATAAATTTCTTGTTACAATAGTATGGATACAGTATATGAGAATATTAGAAAGATAAATAAATGAAGGATTACCAATCTATAATAATATAAAAAAGAGGAAAGATTTGATTTTTTGTTTAATTTGAATATGCTTCGAAAGTACAAGTACTACCAATTTGGATGAAATTAGTACAGAGATTCTTGAGGAAGGACATAAGTTTTTATCCCGAAAATCCTACGGCAACTTGATATATACGCAGGTGAAACCGCGGAACTCAGCTAGTGTGAAAGAAAAAAAAGGATGAAAGGAAAAAAAGAAAATCTTAAATAAAATAATTTATTCTACAAACAAGATATAAATGGTTATAGCCTAAGGTTTTATAAATCTGTCAAACCCTATTCAATTAGTTTATTTGTATGCATTTATATGCGTAACACAATCGCTGATTCAAATTATACTATTTAACTAAAATTTCAATCTTTAACAATACTAACTAAAGATAATAAACAAATTTCCTCAGTATGTCATTTCATAATCTAATAAGAAATATATGTATATTTTTAAAAGAATACAAACAAACAATGTTTAAATAAATCAAGTCGACATGGAAAATACGATTTTAGCTATTTCTTGGTCAAAAAGCTTAAGTACATGATAAATAGTTGAAGTAGTTTATATGAGAATATTAATTATATTGCACCTTTAGTCAGTTGGAGTAAATTGCTAGAAAGCATTACAATAATAGAACGGTATTAGAGTATATTTGATAAGTATTAGAATTTGAGTGTTTTTAAGAAATTGTTATTGTCTAGTACATTAATCAAATTTTGTCAGCATTGGCCCAGTTCGACTTTTGGTACTTTAACGAAGGGTAGTTGTTTATTAAATTCGTCTATATTAGTTATGAAATTTGTGTTATTCTCAACCGTGTCGCCGATGGGGTCGGACGCGTCGAGATACTGTAAATTATAGTCTTTCACGGATTCTGTTACATTACCGTCTTTGTCAGGGAGATATCCCATTACCTGAAAATGAAAACATATTTTGTATTAATATTTTTGCTATAAAAGTTTTAAATACTAATAACATAAAATATAAATTAATTTATATGTAATATTACAATGTTTTGCAAATTCTACGACCCGGCGCAGGCGCAATGGATGTGGCAATGGTCTATTGCGCCGAATGTGGGTTCAAATACCACTAGTAGAAAATAATGATGTGACGACCATTGTAATTTTCTACTGTCTGGGTGGTCGTATCTATCTATAGTATGTATGTATTTACAATAAAAGTATGTTTAAGTGTAGCTATCAGTTAACTAGTTTCCATAGATTTGCTTAGTTTGGGGCTAGATGGCATAGTGTTAAATGTCCCAAATTATTTATTAGTTTAAATCATATTAATTCTTTCATACGAATTATTGTAATTACGAAACATATTTACTGCGTCTGAAGTTATATTCACAATCTATTCCTTTTTGTAATTAATTATGTTAAAATGTCGTACTCACTTGCACAGATAACTTTCTAAAGTGCGAGCGATTGCCGACCGCGAAATGTTCCTCGATCCAACTCCTGATATCGGACACTTTCACCTTCTCGATTGCGTCTGCCTGTAAAGTACAGTGTTTTTGTTACATCAAGTCTTGATAACAACTATTAGTATAATAAAATATTTTAAGAGTTAAGTAATACATTACCTCTGCAAATAGCCGTTGGAAACGATATTCACCGCCGATGATTTCCCTCCAGTTTCGCTCAACCTGTAAGAAATAATATAATTTTTTATATTAAATTTTAAATTTTCCCACTTCTTAGGAAGCTTTTTAAACGCATTATAATAAAGTTATATATTTGCATTTTTCTACGTACATTACTGCGTTCATGTATTTATATAAAAACTTGTGTTAGTCCGAAAAGTCTTTAAGCTCGTTATCTTAAGACTTTTATAGACCTTAAGTTCTGAGGAAACATGAGATCTATAATTGATTCCCAAACATATCGCCCCGATATCACCTCGTTGAGACGTCACATGTTACATGTAAACTGCTTCAAAAACGATCAACGAGAGACGTCCACGTGCTAGCAGTACCGCTAGTAGACTGACACACTTACCTCCTCCTTGAGCTCATAATCAGTGGTGTGCTTGAGCTGCACGAGCGAGTGTCGCGCGGCGGCCAGCGTGCGCTCGTTGAGGCGCCGCATGTCGCGAGCGAACCGCTTCAGGAACGCCTCCACGCGTGTGTCTACGTGAGACACGCTGAAAAATCATAATAATAATGCCTCCCCGACACATAACGGTCATGGTGGCCAATCTCAACAGAGACTAGGCAGGTACGCAGGAGATATTATGGTGCACAAGTATGTGCGCAAACACAGGTGCACTCTCTATTTCTTAACTCTCCTAGCTCGAAGGGACGGCAGACCGACACGACCGGTAAGAGATCAGGCTAGGGACCGACGGCTTTACGTGCTCTTTAAGGTACACTTTAGATTTATTAAGAATATAAACTTACAGCGTAATGTAAAATTAGGTTATACGTAAAAGAAAAATTACGTTTAAGTTATTTTAAAGTTATTATTGATGCTACGCGCCAAGTATATACTTTTACGTTATGGCAAGACGAATGCTACACATGCAAGAGTGTGTGTGTATTCGCTGTGTACTATAATTTATTAATTGATTGGAACGTCTCGATAGTTATTGTTATTTATCGAAATCTTTATTTATAATTGTTTTAAAGACGTTTTTGTTCTTTTAACGTTAAAGGACTATAAAGTATGAGAACGAGACTTCTACGACTCTGATATCTCACCTGAACTTGTCGCGCTGCGTGTTGACGGTGACGGAGAAGCCGAGCACGCCGAACGTGTACCGCAGCATGCTGAACACGCTGTAGCCGAGCTGCTCTTTGGTGCGCAGCACGTCGAACACTGGCTCCTCCATCAGCATCTATTTATATAATAAATTGGTGAGACTGTGTCTAGAATACGTATGTTGTAGGCGTAAATACGTAGCGTACGCAACAAAATTAATTTCAATTTGCGGCGTTTTTCTCTCTACCGTGCGCGGTATATCAAAATTCTCACGTATCGTAATAAATACTTTGATTTAGCTATTCGGTGGTATTTAGTTTTGAATGAAGTCGAGAGATTCTGAGCTATAATGTCAAACTGTATCGCCCGATTTTGGTATAATTATGCATCCGTATGAAAACAACACGAGCAACTATGGACGGCGGTAATCACTTCGCATCAGGTGACCCGCCCGCTCGTTTGCCTGCTTGACGATAAAAAAAGACAGCCAGACTATTAGGAGGAAGTGAGTCAGAAAAATAGGCAGGTATAAAGTGGTATAAAAATAGTGAAATGCTTTTTCAGATACCAGACGCCGAAATATTTTATCATAAAGAAAGTAAATTTAAAAAATTAACAATCCACTTTCTTAGTTATACAATAATGTAATTAGTTTATAAATCTTAGTTGTTACGATTTGAGGACTCCCCTGTAATGTTACTTCCTGTAAATAAATAAATAAATAACCTGTATGTTGTCACATACCATAAGAACTTCGAGTGTAGCGGTATCCTTGATGTTGTTCGCCTCGGCCTGGTAGTAGTTGGTGACGATGCTGTTAGTGGAGGCGGGGTTCAGGCTCATCACGCGGACCTTGCGCTCGCCCAGAGGAAGTTGATGCACTTTTATCTTAACAAATAATATACTTTTAAAATAAGAGCTCTTTGGTTAACAAACAAAGCCGAGACAGTACCTTATTATTAAAAAGTTGTTTTTTTATATTATTTTTCTCAAATTAATCTACGTCACTGTTTTTCAAAGATTACATATTTGAAACAAAAATATATTTTGTTCATTTAGGAATATATTTATTATCATTTTTAGTTCAGTATATATTAACCAGTGGATATCCATGTAATTTATTTACGGTACAAAAAATATACAAAAAGCGTTGAAGAATTGGTTTTATACTCACTTGTGGTAAATCATTTTCTGGGATTCCCTCCCATTTTATGTTGTTTAAAACATTTTCTGATATCTTAATAGCATCAGTCCACGCAAGATTTCCCTGGACCAGAACCTATAAAATTGAAAAATAATTTCATTAAATATTATTTACACACTACTTTTACATTTATAAAAAATATTGATGCTTATAAATAAAAGAAGTATATTAAATTCAATACACAGTTTACTAATAATTAACATCAAAAAGGTTCCCCCTTGAAAAAAAGAAACAAATGAAAAAAACTTGTACAGAGCAAGCTTTCACAAGCCAAATAAAACTAATAAATTACGATTTTCACAAAATTACCTGCAAGTACAGTTTATCGAGCAACGTATCGGTGAAGGCCTGCAGCTCGTCTAAAGTGATGTTTTGTATCGCGACTGCTTTGTCCCGCGGCGACACGTACGGCTCTAAGAGAATGTTCATACGGACGTCCCTACGGAGATAATTATATGTTAATTCGCCTTGACGTGCAATGAAGTCTCACATTTCATATGAAGGTTTTTATTATGTTTTAAAAAACCTAACGAAAGCTTTGAATGGCAAAAAATTACTACGAAGGATATATATATATGTAAGGTTCATATTTTCAAATTTGAATGATCTTCATTGACATGTGCATGGTTCTCACCGAGCCTTTTGTTTCGAAAATTATAAACGCTTATTGGTTATAATATTTGTTTATCGTGCATAAGAAAACACACATTTAAACTAGTTGTATCAGGAGTCAGAACATACAAATTATTAATTTACTATATCTAACAATTCTCGATTTACTAAAGTAGCATACTCTAAAGTACAACAATATAATTACAACCGCTAAATTTCCCAATAAAGCGACATACTTGGCCAACTTATGCGGTTTGATGAGCACGTTGTGATACGTGCGCGCCCGCACCTCGCGCACCGCCTCGAACATGTCCGGCGTCAGCGCGCCCGCACTCGACCGCATCTCGCGCGTCACTAGCTCCACCAGAAGCTATATAAAATGCGGATTATTGTATCACTCGGAATTTATTCAAAGTTTTTAGCGGGTACTTGAATATGCCTGAATAAAAAACTAATGGGCGTATTACACCACCCAATCTTTGGGGGATGTTCAATGGGAAAAGGTGGCCTTTAATGATAGCAGCAATTTTGCTACCTTATTCATTCCTCGCGGCCGAATTTCGGCGGCCAATCTCTGCAGAGAACAGCTAACTGCGCAGAAGATATTATATTGCATGAGTGTGTACTAGCTTATTCAAGAAGGTGACGGTTATAGAGATTTTTTGTCAGAAAACCTTAACAACATCTTTCTTGGGCCCATCCGGGATTCCAACCCGAGACCTCTCATTCTGTAGTTAAGGATACAATCTCTAGACCAACGAAGCAATCACTCCTACCCGATTCCCTTATATAAAGCGCTATTAAATGCGATAATCAATAGAAAACACGAATTTATCCTCATCTCTTAGAAAGTTCGTATCTCGTTTATTAAACAAACAACACCAATAATTGAAATTAATAAAAACCCCAAAGTACTTACATGTAAATTCTGGCTATACCCGTTGACTTTGAGCGTGAGTCCCTTGTCGCCGACGTACAGCGAATGTGACAGATCCGCCATGTTAGCTGGGTATACTTCTTCCTGTTATAAATGACGCTATAATGATTTGCTATCGTGTCTATAGTAATGCATATAGAAAAAATTAAATGAATAATCTATAAAAATTATTCCTCTGTCTTTGATTGATATGTATAGAACTCCAGTATTATAAAAAAACTAACATCAAACTCTCATACAAAACTAACGCTCGAAAATGTCGCTAAAACTTCTCTCTCAATTATACATTCGTAGTTATAGTTATTAGTAATGCTTTCAACAATTTTTTTCTAAAATTCAACCTTATGCAAACTACTTTAAGTGGTATTTGACTGTTTGCAATGTTCTTACACTGACAATCCAATACAAAAATTGAAATTTGCGTATTATACTTTGGCCGTTTTATTTAGCCGTACTATAGTTTTATTTTTGATTATTAAAAAAAAGAAGAAAACAGTAAACTTACCTTGAGACCCTGTTGCAAGACATCCGTCCAAAGATCAAGCAGGCACGATCTGTAATATACTACAAGGTTTTAATGTCACCGCAGTTGTTAATTAAACACTACTCTTAGAAAACCTTTAATCGTCCTATAGTTGAATAATACACAAAAGAAATTAAATGGAATCAAACAGTATGTTGATTCTGCTGTATATTTAATAATAATACGATTAATATTATAAATAAAAAAATAGGTAAGAATAGGTAGAATAGAAATATGCCCGTTATTCTTTCAAAAAACTACTGAATCGATTGTAACAAAACTTGGTATACATGTAGATAAGAATCCAGATTAATACATAGGATACTTATTTTTAATGTCAGAATTCCCACGAGATCAAAAGTGAAATAAAAAAACGTGGGTAAAACCGCGGGAAATGGCTAATCAATTATATAAACGAAATAATATAGTTTATAAGCAACATTTACTCACTCCCTTGGCGACTTTAAGCTTAGCGGCGTGATGAAATAGAAGTAGAGTAGTGCGGTCGGAAAACGGAACTTGAAATCTGGCTTGTACCATAGCTCCATGTGACGATTCTTGCGGATCAAATTCGGTTGGTCCAACCTGAAATATTATGACACTCAATCTATACTAAAATTATAAAGGGGACAGATTTGATGTTTTGTTTGTTTGTTTCAATTTGGCTCCTAAATTACTGGACCTATTTTTATTTCTGGATTTAAATGAAATTTTTAAGGAAAGACATAGGATAGTTTTTATCCCGAAAATTTTACGGGAATGGGAGATATTCGCGGGTGAAACCGCTGAGCTCAACTAGTTTGGTATAATGTTATTTTTACCGACATAGTACAATGTCCAATTAGCACACATTATTTTAATATTTTCTTTGACAGGGAACTCTAAACGTACTGTATTAAAATAATAATAATATTTGTTTTACGGTAAGGGCGCTCGTTGCGCAAAAATGTATATGTACGTATGTTTTAAATTTCCTTTTTATACCGCATTGCTTTTTGTATTGTGCAAATACAGTATCACTGACTAGTAAAGAATTTTATAATTGCGTTAGAATTGCGTTCTACTACAGAACACATTTTTAGCTTCGGTGTACTCCTTTAGATACGTTACAGTTTGAGTTCAAATTTTTATTCCTCTGCGAGTGCTAAAAAAATCAACAAAACCACGCATTAGACAACCCTAACTAACCTGAAGTTCTCCACAGCCGCGATCAGATCACCCTGCTTCAAGACCTTTGAAGTTTTCTGACTAGCCGACACCTTTTTATGTATATCTTTTGTTGTACTGCTATACAGATCTATGCCCAGTCGTTCAGCTTCTTCCAAATAGGGCTGTGCCGGTGCGATTAAGTCGAAGTTGTTAGTGATGTAGATATTTTTGTCCGGTAGATGGAATTGTTGGTACGGTGCCACGTTTAACCAGCGTTCGAGCCATGCTGATGGGATCTCTGAAATATTCATAAATAAAATAATTATATTTAAGAGTAACTACTAATTATAAAAATAATCAAAATGTAAAAATAGGTCCGAAAGTCTTATGTAGATTACATTAATTAAATAAATTACTATAAGGGAAAATTTTGTATATTTAAACGCGCTATACCACATACTTTTGAAAATTTCTGGTTATAAAAGCAGATTCATGAGCAAGTCTAAAGACTTTTCAAGAATACGCTATTACGTGTGTGAAGCTGTGGAGCCCAGCTAGAAATATGGTAATACTTCTTGCTTCATTAAATGAAAATGATAATATTATTGCACACACCAAAATAATGATAATTGTTAACATAGTTCTATTAGAGCATGGACTATAGGCGACCTTATGGCAACAGAGCCATCTCTTCCAGGTAGCCATTACCTAGGAAAGACAACATTAAAAGAGAAACTTCTTCATATTCTAAAATGAACGCTTAACGTGAATAAAGTCTCACTAAGTTAAATTATAGTGCCATTGTCAATACCTTTCTTTTTATATTCCGTTCCGAACCACTTCTCCTTGGTGTCGTACGGAATTGGTTTCGAGTGCTTGTTCGATAGGATCATAATGTTCACTTTGTCTGCAGTCATACATTCTAGTAATTCAGTTATTCCCTAAAGATAACATAAGAAATTAGTTACTAGAAAAATATTAACAATCCTTTGTAAAAAACTAAGATGTTTAATGAAATTATCGATATATGAAGGTAAAAACCACATCAAGATATCACTATTAACTTAAAAACTTTAAGAAATAACGTTTATGTTGATATCATTTCCGCTTATGTTGATTGCATCGAAAAAGGTACATTAAATTCAATTAGTCTCTGAGGTGGTTTACCGTATCTGAAATTCGGTCAGCGGGAAATTTTTACCTTTGACAAAAATATAATCCTAGTTCCTACTTATATTGTAAAATTGTCTGTTTTTGTACAATCAAGCTGCATCATATATAGCTAGGTTATTAGCCGAATAATGTAATAGGATATAAAGCCCGAATTTAAAGAAAATAAAACAATTCCAAGTCAGCCTTCTCGTATACATTGGATTATGGGATGTAATTAAAACTTTTATTTCATCGTTATCTAACATCACTCATCATTACAAACTAGAAAAAATTAAAAATTTGTAATCCCTTGGGCATCGTAATAGCTAAGGGATTCGTATGTATTATTATAAATATTAGTGTACAATGGGACTGGCATACACATTTTTTAAAAGTTTCCAATAAAATAAGAAAAGAAAAAAAAGAAATCGCGGGCAGATGCTACAGTGTAAAACGTGTAATCAAAAACTAACCTTAGGATCATATTTATAGTAGAGCCTGTCGCCCGTGATGTAATGTTGCGGGGGCAAGTTCTGCATGTTCTCCGCCAACGACTCCACGTAGTCGGCCGGCTGAGACTCTTCCTCGAAGCGGAAACTTGTCTCTTCTATTGTCTGAAATTAAAAAAATACAAATACTGCTAGTGACTTTTTCTAAAGATTCAAATGACATATGATTAGAGCGATTATCACTTTCCACTAATTTTGTTGAAACCAAACTTGTTAAAAAGTTTCGAAATATCTACAATAATATAAAGGTCGTACTTGACTAAGAAAATCTTGGGATCTCCAGAATTAAAGTTATTTCTAACTATGAAACTAATAACTTTTCAATAATTTTTCTAAATGTGTGTTCAGAACAAACCAACGTAAGTAATACGAAACATGTATTTACATTTATGGGAGAAGCGTCTTGTAACCGAGACACGGTGTTTACTAATTCAGAAGTCACATTTTAACTTGTAAACAATTATTTTATGTCCAAATAGACTTATTTTCTTTACTTTTTTAAGTTATGTGATAAACAAAATGACAAAGTGCACAGCATGCATACAGAAATCTACATACCTTTATTTCCTCAAATATTCTTTCAGAGGGTCCGAGTTTTCTTAGCATATTTATATACGAGAATATAGCTTCTAATACCTGAAATGTAAGTTAAAATAAATATTGAAATTTACTACCTGATGATGAATTCTCGAAACCGGTTGTAATTAAATAATGTTTTTAAATAAATAGTGGAAATAGTGTAAAAAAGTCTTTATTTCAATACTTAAAATGCATTTCCACCAAGAAGTCACAATACAATCTATCAATTATAAAATAAATATATTTTTATATTACTTATAATATTCATTTAAAAATCAAGTATTTTTTACCTCGTCAATATGGTCAAGTCCATCTTTAGTGAGAATCACTTGCGTCGAAAACAAACTGTATATTGAGGTATAATCTATACCACTTTCCGAGTTGCCAGTGTATATTCCTAACGCCCACACTCTGAAATAAAACAAATTATTAAAAATTTTACAAAATATAATACTTAGCGTGAAAAGGACAATCATTATGTTGAAATTATATTTATTACAATTATTTGAGACATACAAAGTAATATTTTGACTACTCGATTTAAAGGATTTAAAGTTTTGATTAGAAAATATTTATACTGAAGACTTTTTATGTGTTAAAGTGTTTATGGAGAATAAACGTTATTTAAATTAAATTTAAAAAAATGTTATGATTCATTCATTTATTTCATTCATTTTAAATAGTGATATAAATAACTATAACTTACTTTTTTCTTAGATACGAGAGAAGACTTCCTTTACCCTCATGGCCCAATAAGTACGAAATATATTGGTGTGGTTTAGATTCATATTCCGATATTAAGGAACGCATTAACCACGTCAATTGTACCTAAAATATAAAAAATCAAGTCAAACAAAGGTTAAATAAACTACAAATATTCTTCTTAATTAAACTACAATCACATATTTAAACTTATCAAAGTTTTTATAGAGCATTGAAAATTGCCAACATAGATTTAAAACGGTTTGACTATACTAGTTTTTTTTTCATCTAAACCGAATCTTAGTAATTTTAAAAAATATAGGAAGTTAAAATTTGCTTCAAAATCAAATGTAAAAACAAAACAAAATTGAGGGTATTTCGTAAAAATCTGAGACTTACCTCTGTGGTATCACTGACTGGCTTCACATAATAGATGCTTCTAAAATCGCTTGTAATATTGTGTTGATTGAACGAGTGCTCCTTGAAATTGTCAGGCGGAAGGCGGTTGGTGGGAATCTGGCCAAATGTTTTGACAACGTGGTCTTCTAATGCCGAGAGATCCATACGAGCCTACAAGGTCAAAATAAAAAAAAAGGATGCAATTAAAAATACATATTTCGTAGAATATTTTATTATTTTACTATATCTCCTTTAATAAATATAATAATCAACAGGAGTTTTCAAAACTTGTGGATATAATGATTTGCAATTACGCACTACAACCACAGAATTAGATAATAAAAAGCGTAATAGTAGTGTTCGAGTTAGTAAAATACAGCAAATATGAATACGTAAGCATATGTGAATGATGCGTCAGTATAACGCATCGATGTTGTTCTCATCAATAAAATACGTAACAGTGACTATAATTATCTCACTTTTTATGACTATTTGTAACTTAAAAAGTATTTGTAATTTTTAAATAAATTTATAAAAATATTGGACATACTTTGAAAATTACTCTATAACTTTAGCTCAATTCAGAGTACCGCACTCACCTGTACGGCGACAGTCATGCGGTGCGCGCTGTAGTGTCGCTTGCGGAACTCGTGCGCGGCCTGGTACAGCTTCTCATCGTCGGGGATGTCCTCCTTCAGGCTGCGCAGGTTCCCCCACGTGAACGTACGCGCCGGGTGGCCTGGCGGGAACAGGCTCGACAACAGCTGGTCCTTGCGGTTCGAGTCCGATGGAGACGCTATAGCGAACTCTGTGAATGAAATAAAACGAGTGTTGCAGCATTTAATCATGTAAAACTCGTTAAAATATGTGAGATATACACAAGGAAACAGGATTTTACAGGACATTTAGTTCGGAATATAAATTCAATTTAGAAACTAACAAACAACAACGACCCAATTGGCGTAGTGAATGTGGCAATGGTCTATTGCGCCGGATGGTGTGGATGGGATGTGATGGTTCGATCCCCACGAATACAAAATTATAATGTGATGAACATTGATATTTTCTACTGTCTGGGTGTTTTGTGTATAATATGTAGGTATTTACAAAAAAAAGTATGTTTATTTTAGTATGTCTATCAGTTATCCAGTTTTTATAGTACAAGCTTTGCTTAAATTGGGACTAGATGACGTTGTGTTAAATGTCCAAGAATTAACACAACGCCATCTTTTTATTTATTTTAAGCAGTAAAACCCATGGAAATGTAATAGAAAAAAACGGCGAGATATAATAATCTATACTAATATTATAAAGCTGAAGAGTTTGTTTGTTTGTTTGAACGCGCTAATCTCAGAAACTACTGGTCCGATTTGAAAAATTCATTTACTGTTAGATAGCCCATTTATCCAGGAAGGCTATAGGCTATATATCATCCCGATATTCCCACGAGAGCGAAGCCCTGGTGCGCAGCTAGTAAATAATAATAAACCACATACCAGACTCGATAGCCTCCCGTTCCCTCTGCATCGCTTCCTTCAACATGAGCGGGCTGACGAAGAACTGGCTGAACATGTCCATGGCTTGCGGGAGGTGCTTCTCCGATATCTCGAAGTAGAACGTCGTTACTTCGCAGTCCGTGGACGCGTTGTCTGAACCGCCTTTTTTCTGAAAAGGATCATGAATTTATCTATTCTCATTTTAATAACTTGGCACGTAATTATCCGAAAAGGGACATTATACGTTTCCTTATAATTTTAGATCTAGATAAGATTTTAATGCTCAGGCACTTGTCCTTAAATCAAGGCGATAGATAAAGTGTACAGACATTCATCAGAGAACACGCACATAAAAACATTGAACTTAGGACTTTCCTGTTGGTGTGGTTGAAAAAAATAAAAATAACTGTTAAAAATGACATCTTACCTTAATGAAGGAATCAAACTCATTCTCCTTGGGGTATTTTTCACTGCCCATGAACACCATATGTTCTACGAAATGCGCCAATCCCTGTATTTGGGCAGGATCGCTGTAGCTCCCGACGCCAACGCATAATGCACATGCCGCCTAAAAAAATATAATTATATGAAATTAAATAAAACATACTTAATTGAAATTAAATTTATTTTGGACCCGAGTTCTCTGCAAAAAATTTTGGAGACCATGACCACCTTATTGGTCACGTCGTTGACTCTGATCTCTGTCCACAGATCAAGGATTTTGGGTTTCGAATCCCCGGTGGGGCCAAACAAATAAAATATTTTAGTGTGCGCCTGATATCTCACATTGAAGAAAAGCTCAAAATGTCATTTGCGCTTTATAATTTTAAAGAGAACAAAAATATATTTTAGTGATGTCGTACTGTTGTAGATATTATTATCTGGTTGTCTTGCTGTCAGATATGTACTACGTTAACATACGTAATTTTTGTCAGTATAATTTACTAAAACGATAGAGAATACGTGTTTCTATGATTAAATAATCTTACTTTACCGTTAAATACTTTCGTTAAAATTGCAAGTGTTTTCCATATCTCATTTAATCAACTTCTTCTACCTCACCCTAATAACCTAATTGCAACCTATCTACCTACCTACTCTACATAAATCGACTAAAAAGCGCAATAAAAAGTGACTAGTCATAACCTAGGCTATTTACGCTAATGAAAAATGTTTACACACGATTAATTTATGTTAATCCATACAATAATATTATCAGATTGTATATTGATCATCGCGGCATACCGTGTCAAGTGAAAGTTGTGTAAACAGTATCTTGCATCGCTTTCTAGACTTTGAGATTCTCTCATAAGCGTTCTTCATGTATTTGAATATACTACGTTTGCGAGGGGTCGCCTGTTAATAGTTTTTAGGAATTATCTAAACTGTTAGTATAAAGAGGAAACATTTGTGTTATTGCATGTATATTTGTTATGTTTTCACATAAACATACTGGACCGATTTCAACTTGCACCATTAGAAAGTAACATCTTACATAGGCTATATTAGAATTTCTACTTAAAAGGAGATCTGGCTATCATATTATGCAAGATTTAAAATAATGCGGAACTTCCTATAAAGCAACAAGAGTATTTCTTAAATTAAATTAGTGTGTGAGTAAATTCATATAAGTATAAGATCATTTTAGGAAAAATTAAGTTGAGTGGTTTACGAAAACAAAAAAAGCCTACTCTTACTTTCATTTTTTAAATATTTTATTTATAAATTCTTTTGGATCACATAAAGCCTGATTTATTCAACAGATACAAACCAACCTTGAAAATTATTTCATTTACCGTTAAGCTTCAGTGAAAGTGTACTCCTTAACATATCTAGTACTGTCCTACATTAGGTTTGGAAAACGTAACCAACTCGATATGATTGTGAATAAAAAATGGTTAAATATTTCTTTAATAATAAATTAAAACAATTATTGGCCACTATGGCTTTTTGTTATTGTTACTTCCTAGTCTATTGTACATGCGAATGTTATTTTATTCTATCTTGATAATAAATAAATATCTACCTCTTCTTATAAACTAAACAATAGAATCAATTGATCGTGGGAATTATACACAACTCGGAGTGCCTACACATTCATCGATAGTAATGATCCATCCAATACTAAACTAAACTTAAATATAAGTTGGCAACTATATAGAAAGGCTTCATTAATTTATATACTCTATATTTGCTACTTAAGAAAGAGTTAACCGACCTTGAAGTCATCAATTGTAATGACAAAATAAACACTTCCAAGTATATATTATGTAGAGTACATTATAAAGTACGAAAGAGTTAATAAGATGGAATGAAAAAGACATTACGAATAATAGTGAATGGCTCTATGTGCGATTAATTTATATTTACTTTAAACGGATTATTAGATACATCCTATATACTAATGACACTGAAAACGTGTCTAAATAAAAATGTTCGCCAAAAAATAGAACCGACTTCCTCGCTCTAAAAAGTAGAAAATAAATTTTATTTCATTTTTGTTGAAATCTATACAAAGTCGGTGCAAAATCTTGTTAACGGCCCACCTTATGCTAGCAAAAATCTAAATTTGAGCCTCTTCACTCCGCATACC
>LQNK01000816.1:77179-92552 GCA_001586405.1 Phoebis sennae | reverse complement strand
CTCCCCACGTAAGCCTTTTATTTATATATTTATTTCATGCGTTATTGTACACTACACACATCCATACATAAGCAATAAAATGTAAAATTCTTATAAAAGTGACCGGAGTATTACGGAATTAAATGAAATGAAACATGGTCTCCTCCTATTTCATTAGCAGCCCTTCCCAAAATTAATAATTTTCTTGTACCAATACAAACTACGAAGTCATCTAATAGGATAAAGCATTTCATTTCAAAGTTTCCCCATCTTGTCTATACTCTAAAATCTCGATTGATCTTTCATATAACAGAACTCTTTGACTGAACAAAGGAAACTTTCTAAACGGTAGTTGAAATGAAACGTCTGAGTGGGATGTCATTGAAACTTTGTCGAATAAATATTGTCCATTTGACCGGAAAGCAGGAACATTTTACTATCTTGTTTGCGAGTTTCGGAACTGATGATTTTGTTCGTGAGTTATTAGTGTTATTTCGCTTTGAATTGAATTTCGGAAGCGGATTAAAGGAATTTATTACGGTATTCTATGTACAATATTTTATTATTTCTATATATATCTCGTAATGACTGAAGCATCTTGGGGATCATAGCTGAGCTAATAATCTATCAAAAAAAACCAATATAGGTCATACGACAATATCACTGTTTTTGAGATATTGAGGATTTTGTAGAAGAGATGCTTCTCTTATTACGGGACACCCTGTATATAAAACTAAGGTAACTGACTGACATAGTGATCTATCAACGCACAGCCCAAACCACTGGACGATAGCATGCAGGTAGATGCTATCAACGCATCCGCTAAGAATGATTTTGATCAACGGCAATTTACCGTAACGCCATCTCGTCCCAAACTAAGAAAAGCTTGTACTATGGAACTATAAATAACTGTTAGACGTACATAAACGCTGCTTCTGAGTGGGATGTCATTGAAACCTTGTCGAATAAATATTGTCCATTTGACCGGAAAGCAGGAACATTTTACTATCTTGTTTGCGAGTTCGGGAACTGATGATTTTGTTCGTGAGTTATTAGTGTTATTTCGCTTTGAATTGAATTTCGGAAGCGGATTAAAGGAATTTAGTATTACGGTATTCTATCTGTTCATTTATCTATAGTATGTATGTATTTACAAGCATAGCATAGCATGCAGGTAGATGTTATGACGTAGGCATCCACTAAGAAAGGATTTTGATCAAACCCCACGGAAACAGGGAATAAAAAAATAAATATTCAGACATTTAACATAACGCCATCTAGTCCCAAACTAAGAAAAGCTTGTACTATGGACACTAGATAACTGATAGACATACATAAACATGCTGGTTTTGTAAATACATACATACTATATATAAATTAACACCCATTAAGTAGGAAATTAAAATTTCTATCATATAATAATTTTACTCATGGAGATCGACACCCACACCTTCCGAGACAACATACCTTTGCCATATCCACTGTGCCAATCGGGTCATCATGGTATATGATGTTTGATAATTTTGATCAGTCTCGGGCTAAACCCAACTGGGTTTCCTTCGTTTTTATCTCGTTGAGTCTGCATCTTTCAAACACCGGTCTACGCTTGGGGCGTGGTGACTCTCTGCCTCCCTTGACCCAATTTCACCAAACCAATTCTCGTTTCCCATTCTTAATAATCCAATAACGATCCGCTTTCCTACATGATCTGAATACCAAAAGCATAAACAAACCTGCATTAAAATTCCTGAATTAATCATTTAAATGTCCTGTAATTTCCCTGTCGACTATAATGTTGATAACGATTTAAATCGAATAGGTCAAAAATCGATAAGGGTTCGGGACTCGAGTGATGGATGGAGCGATTACGTGTTAACAGAATTCATACATTTGTCAAATTGTGACGAATTTGGGGTATTTTAATACACTTAGTGTGGGAATGATAAATGGGTAAATGTGTTTGAACATTAGATTGGATGTAAATGTATTGGGCGATTGTGCTCATGTGTAATTTAAAGGGTTCTGATTGTGACAAAGAAGATAATGGTAAGATAAGAGTCTGAAAGTTAATGGTATTTTTTCAATTTTTGTATGCCTTTTTATATTTTCGTTTTTTATGTTACAGCAGGCAAGCGAAGCATGTGGTTCACCTGGTGTTAAGTGACTGACGGTAGCCTATGAACATCTACAACATCAGAGCGTCGAAGATGCCTTGCCGGCTTAAAAGAAGGGGAAGGGATAAGGGGAGGATTCATAATAGAAAATTGGAAGAGGAGTAGAAGAGGACGGAAGAGGAATGGCATGGGAATACAGGCTATAACGTAACAAAAATAAATATTTAGTTTTAAAGACCTATTCAACGTTATCCTATTAAACTGTTTTAGCAAATTCATTTTTATATCCTTCGACCGTTTGTAAAAATTCGAATAAATTCATTCATTGATTTACGCGATTGTCGCACATATAAACAGAGTAACAGAAAAAAAAATAGACATCATTTTGTAGTCTAACCATATTACATAGCTCTTTTTAATATACAAAGATATTCTGGTTTCTATTATATTATGTACAAATTACAATAACATCCACTATCCCTATAATTTCATTACCACTTTACCCAACCATACTCAATATACGCTTACTTCAGAAATAATAACTCGGATGAAGTTTACACGACAAGACGGCATCGTACGCAACACTCCAGTAATTTAGTTTGGTCGAGAAGCGATATAAAAGTAAAAATTGCCCGTAAAAGAAGAGGGCGGATGGGGCGCGGTCTAAATCAAAGGAGTATGGTTTAGTTTGGAAAAACTTCAAATAATATTCGTTCGGTCTTTTTTAGTTCAATAAGCCCGGAGTCATACACACACACACACACGCACACACACACACTCACACACATATACACAGACACACACACACACAAACACACACACACACACACACCTACAAAATATAACTGTTAAGAAAGAGATTAATTAAACTGTTCATGATGTAAAGTATTATTTTTAAGAATCGAATATTGTTTAATTAAATAAAGGTCCTAGAGAAAAAGATCAGGAGTCCTATACTACAGGGTCTACCTAGTTTGGACTCCTCCCACTCTCATGCTAAAGATTAGTTTACGTTTAAGATTAGGATTTGGGAGAAATAGGTACATTATTCATTTTCATCGCATTTCCTTTCAATGCATTGCCAACACCCTAGCTTTTCCATCGAAGAGTCCTGAAGCTGTAACTGTAACCGAACACGATTATCTGTTCTTAGTGGGATTACCGCGCCACGATAGACCAACAGACTATGCGAGCTGATGTATTTGATGCGGCTTGATTTTTTTTTATACCGCAATAAAGAAATGTTTGAGCATAGTTTCACCTGGTGGAAAGTGATAACATTTTTTTTTTTTTTTTTTTTTTTTATGGCAGAGCAAGCAAAGGAGCAAGTGGGTCACCTGATGTTAAGTGATCACCGCCGCCCATGAACACCTGAAACACCAGGAGTGTCGCAGGTGCTTTGCCGGCCTTTGATGGACATATACGCTCGTCTCTTCAAGGCCCCAATGTCGAATTTGTTCGGAAATACCGCAGATGGAAGGTCGTTCCACATGTCGAAGTCGAACATGGTCGAGGATGGAACATACTTCTTTATGTAATGTCTATTCACATTGACCTTAAATTTATGTGATGGGAATATTCAGCACGGCCACGACAGGCCTACTTACGGCCGTTTTCAATATTCTATCTATCCCTTGTTTTGCTTACTAAAGTCAGGCAAATCTATCTTTTTGCACTTACTTTGATTTCAATACGATGTCGACGCATAGCCTTTATGACTTTTGACAATCAAATGTCATTTAATCTGAGATTACAATCTATCCATAATCTATCATAATCTTTGGTACATTATTGAAAACGTCTGTTAGACGACCTGGCATATGGCGTGACCTATTGCCTGGCAGACCGTGAAACCGTATTACGGAAGATCAAAAACAAGAAAGTATTTTAATTTTTCAATTTAACTTTGCAAATGTACAGATATATTCTGGTGTTAAATCAATGTCTAAATAAGTTTTTCAAACTGTTTAGTTAAAGCTTATGTTTTACCCCACGCGTTTCAACAAGCGAGTTCGCGTCAGCCGATGTCATAATTCTGACATTTGTGTTAAGGCTTGTATCACTCTTTCGCAAGATTGTTTTCTATATATTTTTTGAGCGAGTCGAGAATGGCTTTCAAAGAAATTGAATTTATTTCGTAATTCGGCCGTGTTGATGTGTAATTAAATTTTTATTATACGTCTTTATCAAGTTGATGCCTTCAAAACGCGTTTATTTTCGCTTGTATAATGCTTTTGCTATTTTATGGGTATTTTTATTTTGTGAGCGTCGGCTGAAGGGTGTAAAATAACTTAATTGCTTCTCTTAAATTGAAGTATAGGAAGAAAATAGGATTAGAAAGTATATAAAAGTACAAAGTGGAATACATTTACTTCTTATTTTTGAAGCATTTTCTTTATTTACAGCTGCTTCAAAAATTATATACGCTATAAAAGTTATGCAAAGTTAATAAACAGCGGAATTTACTTAATAATATTTGACTTTTTACTACAACATATGTAGTCTCAGAAAAGACATATAACTGTTGAATATTCAATCAAAATCAATAGTAATTTAAGGGTATATTTTTTTTTAAATTATTGGTATATTTTTTCCAAACATCATTGGTCAAAAATTTATTTTATCTACATTAAAATTTAAACAAGAGACATTAAAATATTTCAATAAGGGTTTGTATGAGCCATGAGGAGTATTAGTATTCATTGTGGTAGAAGGCCGGGGCGGGAAGCTAGTATGCTATACAGGTATACAGGTTATTGGTAACTCGACGTAATCCTACAGGAGGTGATAGATGGCCTTAAATACTATAAAATTTGTTTATTTTAATAACCAAATTTTAATACATACACTGTGTAGATTTCACAAAACCCGACTTTGAGTGTCTGAAAAAATATTTATTTTGAAAAGGAACGAGACTCATTCTAAGATTTCCGAAATTATCTATACATATAATAAAACAGTAACCGAACCATTTCTGTACATTAAATATTTTTCAAAAAGAGTAATTGGTATGCAATATGTATGTTCTATTGATACCAAAACCATGGTTAAAAAATTTTTTTTCTGTTTGTCTGTTTGTCTGTTTGTCTGTTTGTCTGTTTATCTGTTTGTATGTTCGTCAATCACGCAATAACCACCAGGCAGATTTTGATAAATTTTCACATGTTGATAGATCATGATTAGGTGCAAATTATAGGCTACATTTTATTTGAAAAAAAATATATTGAGGGGTGGCTTCCCATACATGTAAATGGAGGGTAAAGAAATAAATATACGAGTACATCATTAAATGAGGTATCATTGGATAGGTCTTTAAAAATGAAATAGAGGTTTCTAAATGCGTTTTTTGCTTAAGTAAATATTTTTTGAGATATACGCTCCTAAAGTCGTGAAAATGTCATACCACGAGATTGTGAGATTTTGGTTGAGTAGCGGACATGCTTTTTTATACTCTTAACTTATAGATTAAGACGTTAAAACACTCAATGAATCTTCAAAAAATAACTAACTCTCTGCCCGCGGCTTCGCTCGCGTGGACTTTTATTTTCTGTATTTTTAAAGAGGCGCGCGCTCTGTGAGATTTTGGTCAAACCTATTTCCATAGAAAATTATTAATAAAAACTATAGACACGCGCATATATCACTGGACCTGCGATCGTAATTTTTTTAAACTTTTGTTGTGCTCCTCTAAAAATACAGAAATTAGTAGCCCACGCGTGCGAAGCCGCGGGCGGAAAGCTAGTATATTCAATAATCCCCGCAAAATTCGCCACAACTTCGAAATGAATATAGTCAATAGCTTTCAATTTGATTGCGTCCCGGAGCCTGTAGTTTTGTTTTGACAAATTTAATAACATTCAGCTTCCATCGCGACTTAGCTATCAGAGTATTGGTTTGTAAACACACTGGATGGTAATTCGATAAAATTTCAAATAAATGGCTTAAATTCAACTAGGTGAAGCGATTCCCACAATTGTCTATATCTTTGATTGTGCTAAAAGTCACATAAGACTTATAGAACGAACCTAGGCTCTGGTACCTAGACTCACTAGATTATTGAAAGATCTTATAAATAAAGATAAAACCATGATAAATGTAAAATTATGTTTTCATGACATGCTGGGGGCGTTCAAGTGTGTAGATAAGCTTTTCTACGTTTATATTGTTTACTTTAAAATTATTTTATTTTTTCGTACAACTCCGTGTTACTTCTGACTTTGTTTGCTTTTTGATGATTTCATATTGCTTCTTAGCAATAAGGCATTGGTATATGATGTATCCACGATGCTGAGTTCGAACTGTACCAATAAGGTGCATATCTATTTATTAATTTTGTTTTGTATATTTTTGTAAAATATGTAAGTGCATAGTTGGTCCAAAAATAAAATTTTCTTTTTCTTTTTTCCTTCTGTACTGCGTGAGATTAATATGACTTTTTTCTCCTGTAAAAATAAATAAGCAAAAAACATAAAACAAATTTATCGCTTATAAATAACAACTCTACTTCACAACTTTATTAATATTTACTTGTGCGCAACATGATAAATTCTCAATTTAATTGGTACTGAAAATTTATTCGTACAATAAATTGTTACGATGTTTTTAATGAATTTATACCGAATAGTTATCCGTACGTTTCGTATAACCCGCGGGCACAATATATCTGCGGGCCTACCAACTTTGACACGTTGAAAAAACACGTGTTAGGGAATAAATTCCGATACAGATGGCTTCTTCGAGAAATACTTCATTTTTATCCTCGATATAATTTGGCTCTGGTTTTTGGTGACATGTTTATGTAATATACCTACCATTCTAAAAATATATTTTAAGCGTTGATTTGCAATTTTTGACATCAATAGTTCAATGTTCTTTTTGACTGTGTATTAAATGTATTAACTTGATAAACTGTGTATTATGTGTATTAAATATATTCATTACAGGAGATATTAGATGCTATACAATAATCCATATTTACGTTCCGCGAAAATGTATAGTTTTTGAGATATTTGAATTTTATTTTTATTCTTGAAATTTCCACGTTTTATTTGAGTTATTTTTGTATACTAATACCGATTGACTTTGTTTATATTACAGCAGGCAAGCGGAGCATGCGGTTAACCTGATCTTAAGTGACTGACCGCAGCCCATGAACATCTACAACATCACAGTGCCCTTCGCTTCGGATGCTCGTATGCTACTCTTAACATTGTCTACAAATTTTCTATAACTTGATTCGAATGCTTTTATTATATTATACAAAAAATTATATTTGTTCGAATAGTAATCAATAGAAATGTATAAAATAACCCCCATGTTATAATTATCATATTTTATTAATAAAACATGCGTATATTTTTTATAATTTTTAACGACTTTTTAACTTTAACTTTTTAACTTTTTGGACGATGTTTTATTTGTCCCCTTTGTAGAATGGCGTGTTTCTTTGATGATCTCTATAAATAAACGTCGTTTTGGACCTAAAAACTAGTCTCGTTATCTTCTTGAATTTCATGGAAATCGAGTCTCTATTAAAGTTGAATATTTATGAGGCTCGCTTGCTAACGTACGAGCACTTATATAAGTGCTTCTGTCGCCTATCATTTGTCAGTCTTATATGACAGGTTATAATGAAGGCTGAAGACTTTAGTATTTATTTTGTAACATCCACAGATTAGAGAATAAAAGGCAGATGGAAGGCCGAAGGCTGGAGTGACGCCGAAAAGCAAATATATTTTAAGAAAAAATACGAAGCTCTCGTGACATATTACGTCAAACTATTCAAACATTTTTGTATTTGCTTTTGAATTTTGTATTTGCTTTTCAACATCACTCGAGTCTTCGGCGCACTTCATTTGTCTTTTATTCTGTAATCTGTGATTTTCGACTTTCTGTTTCTTCATTGAAACGGACTTAGTTTTAATAAGAACACTGAACCTAAAAAGTAGGCTTCCTAACTTGTCCTCTTAGCATAGGTCCTTAACAAATCCAGTTTCTACTAAACTAGAATATTTATGAGGCTTGCTTGCTAACGCATGAGCACTTATCATTTGTCATTCTGACATGACATGTTGTAATATAAGCAAGATTTCAAGATTGTAATCTATTATACAAACTATAGTTTTTTAAATGGAAATGAGAACATCCTACTCCAATGACTTAGTTGTCAATTAGTATACTATACGATAAGTATAATAAAAGTTTGTTTCAGTAACCCATTTAAATTTTTTTTCAACCGAGAATTAGCCTTCCTTAAGAAATCGTAGGTGTTGTAAGAAGATCGGCGTGAAGCAGTCCGGGCGTATTCCCATCCCATTCCTCTCCCATCCTGTTCTACTCTGATCTCATTCATCCTTTTCTAACTTCTCATCATTAATCCTCTCCCATCCTGTTCTACTCTGATCTCATTCATCCTTTTCTAACTTCTCATTATTAATCCTCTCCTCATCCGCTTCCCTTCCTTCAAGGTGGCAAGGCAACTGCGACACTGATGTTTTAGATGTTGGTAACTGTATCACTATGATAGGCTGCGGTCACTTACTTAATATTTGAACCGTATTGCTTGCCTGCTGTTACAAAAAAAATCGTTTCTTTAAACATATGAGCACTTACGTAAGTCGAATGTCTTCTTCTACTTTTAAAATAGCTTCCCTCCGTATAAAATATTCTACCAATGTCCATTATTATATGGCATAAGTCAATATCAACAGGACTAGGATTCTCTTTATTCCAGCCAATTTAACTTATTTTAAAGTGTAACTTACGTTCGTTCTAACTTTGACGGAATTTAATCTTCAGGGCATAAATTTTTAGTTTTACTGCTACGTCCTTTACGAGATATTGCGTTTCTTTAGCTTGGTGCAGAATGCAAAGATGCGGGTCACATATTTTAATTTCTCTACCGCCATTAAAACGTTACATAAGATTATTCTCGAAAACACGCCTTAAAAGAGTAAGTAAATAATGGAATCTACCCATTCCTGTCATGTTTTTAAACGTTTTAGATCATTTATTGTTATGCTCTTTCATCTCATGATATATTTTGATTAATGGTATTTTAGTCGCAAATCCTGCGTCAAAGAGAAATTAACAGGAACGTTTAAAATGCATGAGCCGGGACGGAAGTTGCAAAGTAGCTTCATCGAATTATTTATTCGAAAAAGTTTCGAATTAACAAGCAATGATTTTGGCAAGTTAAAAGATTACAAGCATTTGGTATGATGTAGTAATTGATAATAGAGACTTAATATTCTGTTTTGGGGATATGGAGAGGATTAATGATTGGAAGTCAGATTTGGGAGAGAGACTATTATAGCCTCCCGGCCAATATGAAGGTCAATCTCTACAAAACCTAGCCAGGTACGTTAAGATTTGACAGTCCATTCCATTCCTGTCATAATCCGATGGGAAACCAATATGACCGGAGTGAGGTCTACGTGACTAGACATTACGTGCCCGTGGGTGCAACCTATACCACCGGCTACTGAGATTTTTTTCTTAGTAAAATAGCAAAAAAACTTTGGGGCTTCCCCAAAACCAGGAATCAAATCAAACCGTAGTATCTCTAGTCATCCACTATACTAACGAAGCAGTTTATACAATACTTAAGTAGGACATTTTCAGTGGAAATTATACATTTTCAGCAGCTAATTGATAATTTTAATCGCAAGCCACAAAAACCCATTTATTTGCAACATTGTGAGTGTACAATCTGAATCGCATTATTGGATTGAAAAATTGGTTAGCAACGCAATGATTCAATATAAAATGTATTCCAAATTTAAGCTTTTCAAAAAATTATTTGATAATAAATAGGCAAGCACTGTACAGCATGAAATTTTTAATTGCTTTCAGAGGCGAATCCTAAGGCTAGGTTTGTCAAAAATTGCAGATACTCTATAGATTTTGACAAAAATAAAAACTGCGTTATTCGGTTCAAAAAATTATCAAGTGAGGTGCAAAAAATTTTGTATATTTAAATTCTCAGAGAATAACGTTATCCTATACTCGTAGTATTAGTCAATTATTTTATAAGCATGCCTCAGTACTTACGAAACATGCTCTTAATTCTATCAAACACTTTTACATGTACCAATAAATTACCTCACTAAATCACTGTTCCACGAACCCTTCGAAGAAATTCTTGCAAATATTTTCAATTCACTTTATCTTCAACCCCATTACGAGACCCGCTGTATTAAAACAAACTCTCTGAACCTGTAACGAAAACGCTAACTATTATTGTTATCGCGATCCAAGATTAGAATTCGTGACATCCTCCGCTTTTACTGCTAGGGCTGCTACATAGGGCTTTTTATAGATATTTGTTTCGTATTGGAAGGGAGCCAAATACTGCCTGTTACCACTGTAACAATGAGGATGACTTTGCTGAACATACATTGCAAGAGTTCTCAGCTTGTCAATGTGTTCTGCTGAACATAGTGACAACCTCTCACTCACTCATTGGTGATTGAAAACGAAATAGATAGATGTTCTTTCTCTTTGTGACATAATAATGTCACAATGTAGACTGCAGTTATGGAACGGGAGCATCCTGGTTGCGGGACACGGTGCAGGAACGGCTTTGGTCGATGAACAATGCATGTTTGCCTCTGATGTTGCTGAGTACGTGTGGCATGAGCTACGCTTTCTTATACAGTAATGCGGGGATGACAACAGGGCGCAGTGCCTTCGTCCTATTGTAGCACTTGTAATGATTATTAGAGGGTCGTGTTCAGGGGCACCGTGCGAGTCCCTAGTTGGAGATCCCGGGGTCCCTGACCTCTTGTGCAGAAGTAGGCCACCGTGAGGTTTTAGTCAGTAAGAGTCTGACTATGTAGAATTTCCTCACGTTTTACGTGAGGAAATTCTACATAGAGGCTGGTACAAATGCTTATCATAAAATAGATAGGTACAGAAGTCAAACTTCATATACATCGCGTTCGAGCAACACACACATTGACAGGGTTTAGCGACACGATATCTGGCTACTGTGTTTTTGGTACACACTTGCGCACTTTAATATCTTTTGTGTGCCTTTTTAGTCTGTATTAGGATTGAATATCGAAATAACAAAATTCAAGATTACCGAAATTGCCAATAGATTTGATATGAAACCTGCGGAAATATTGGCGCCTTGATATAGGAATTTGTTTATATATTTTGGTACAGTAAATTTGACTTTGTATTTGGTTACAATTTTTAGACCTTCACTACACTAAAAAGTATATATATGCAGTTTTTGTGTATTTTAACCGAGTTCCGAAAAACGAGAAGGTTATTAATCCAAAAACTATTTTTGTTGTTTACTTTGTTGTTTGGTATTATTTTTCCACTTCTGACAACCCTGTTTAGACCAACCTAACCTTTTTCGTTAGCAAGTTTCGTTTCTGTGGTCTGCTTTTCGATTTTGAATAAATTAAGACCTAATTTTCAAAGACTTACTTAAGACCAAATTAGTATTCACATTTTTCCCGTCTTTTTTTAACTCTGCTCTGAAGTAACAAAATTATTTCACAATATTATAGAAGAATGTCATGCATTTCAATATTTATTTCAATAAAATACATAAAATATTTGAGACTACTTTTTCTCCAGTAAAATTATTGATTACTCGCCCCGCAGTTTCACCCGTATGATTTTTAATCCCGTGGCAACTCCGAGATTAAAAGTAGTTTATATATTATTCCAAACCCTTACCTATACGTATACCAAGTTTCATCATCATCAGTTCAGTTATTTTCTGCGTGAAAGAGTAACAAACGAATACAGGCGTACTCCCAAACTTTCGAGTTTATAATATTAGTAGGATAGAAATTTACACTTACTTGATAAGTTGGATATATTCCAGAACAACACATAAAATATTACGTTAATTGTCTTTTAAGAACAATCAAAAGCAATATAGATACACTTCAAGAAACAACATCCATTACACCAAATAATTTCAAAGATACTTATATCTTATAGACATAACCGTTTCGTCTAAAAGCCTCTGCCCTGTGGCGTTCTTACACGACGTAATCTCCCGGCTTCTAATGGTCCGAAATATTCCGTTTAAATTACACCAAGTCTTTGCACTAAATAATACCCAATTTGATGTCAGATTTGAAATATTCAGTACATAAAGTATTGTGATGACGTGCGAATTAAAACGGCCTAACATATTTTCTTCATTCATTTTAATCGTAGACAATTTGTGAAAAATTCTACAATAATTATGTTTTAATTATATTTGACCCAATTGGTGCAGTGGATACAGCAATGGTCTATTACGCTGGAGGGTGTGGGTTCGATCCCCGCGAGTAGAAAATTATGATGTGATGAACATTGTAATTTTCTACTGTCTGGGTGTTAATTTATCTATAGTACGTATGTATTTATAAAAAAGTATGTTTAAGTATGCTATCACCTATAGTACAAGCTTTGCTTAGTTTATAACTAGATGGCGTAGTGTTAAATGTCCAGGAATATTCATTTATTTATTTAATATCACCTCAGTAAAGTTTAGTACTTTGATACATAGTAAGAAGTCAAAAATCATACATTCAATTCTTAAACAACAAAACAATAATTTCAAAGACATTTATATCTAATAGACATAACCGTTTCGTCTAAAAGCCTTTGTCCTGTGGCGTTTACCGAAATATTCTGTTTAAATTACACCAAGTTTGTCTTTGCACTAAATAATACCCAATTTGATGTCTGATTTGACGTAACGATGAGAGAAACGAATCATGGTATAGTTAATTACTGATAAAACACTATTTTGTATGTTTGTAATATGTTACTTAGAAACTACTGGACAGATTTGAAAAATTATTTCATCATTAGAAAGCTGTATCTTTACGAAGTTCGTTCTCCTGCTATTGCTATAGAATAAAAAAAAACTTGGCATTACATCATGGCAATCGCAATCACCCATAAAAATCCGGAATTTTATGTTTATTTTATTTATTGTTTTAAGGATCACCAACATGACATACACTGACTTAAAATGATGCAAGTTTTATGAAATTACAATTATAGTCATAGTGTTGTCACAATTACATATAGGCAACCACTACTAAATTAAATTAATTATTAGATAGCAAAACACAGTCTGTAGCTAATACAAATAAATGTGAATATAATTAATATTTTTTAAATTTTGATAAATCAAAATCAAATACTTATTTATTAAATTTAAATTGCGATAATATCTCTCTCAAATATATATTCGGTAGAAATATTCAGAAAATGTTCTTATATTTCACAGGCAACTTATGGTTTTCCATTTAAGTCGACTATTGCGTTGCCACAAATTGGATCATAATAAGCGAGATACCATTAAATTTGGTATTTCGTTACAAGTGGGAGCGCTAAGAACAGGAACTCCCTATGCTTCTCATATTCCTTTGTTTATTTTCCATTAACATCTCCATAAATTTAAAACTTTAAAAGAAAATTTGAAAAATATCATAAGCCAATACCTCCCCTCTTGCACAAAATCATCATAAAAATTATACTCTATGAATACAAGAAATACTTAAGAAAATTATCCTTCATGAATACGTTATATTTGTGTTATGATATGATATATTCCTACGTGCAAGTTTTCATTCAAAACCGTTCATCAGTCCTTTTACTTGTTTTGGTACTATGTTCTAATCTCCTGTCAAAATATACTCAAAAGGACCATATATGTATATGAAAAAAAGGCAAGTGTGAGTTAGAGGGACAACAAAGTGATCCTTATACGGAATTCTTAGTCCCGTCTTTTTTGGTGAACCCTAAAATATTGTAACATTTTACAGATCAAAATACAGTGCGAATACAGTCAGAAGCAGAGCCAGTACAAAGGCTAGTATCCAGAACAGGATATTAACACGTCCTCAACATGTATGTATGAATTTGCATACATATTGAAACCTGAGATTTATTTCAGGAGTTAGATTTATGGAAGGGGCATCGCGTTTATGTTTTAGGTACAAACGTTTATTTAATTGAATGGAGAGTTGTTTTAATTCTGGTTTTACATTTTTTGTTTACGTTGGTTCGGAAGGCAGCTTCTACCGAGAAGATGAGAGTTTCTTTTATTTTTTTTTGAAACAGCGAGCAAGCGGAACATGCGGTTCTCCCGATGTTAAGTGACTGGCCGCAGCCCATGAACATCCACAACAGCAAACTGTCAGCCTTGCCGGCTTAAAGAAAGGGGAGGGGATATGGAGAGAATCAGTGACGGGAAATTGGGAGAGGAGCAGAATAGGATTAGAGACTAATGAGATGGGAATATAAGCCTCCAGGCACCCGCTCACCGTACGAAACGCAGTGCAATACTGCTTCACACCGATCTTCTTCAGGTACTTACAATGATGCGAGCCTGACCCAATCGTGCAATGCGCGGCTCCCACTAACTTATTGCTGAAGATATTTTGCAATAGAATTACCCTGTGTCGCACCTCACGATCTTTGTCAAATTTCGTTGCTCAGAAACGCAGTTGTACTAAACAAGAGTGCATGATTATTTACGTTTTAGAGGAATTCGCGGAAAAATTTCTGCTAATTTTCACTTGGCTAAAATAGAACAAATCAGATTAACATCCATAACTTTTAAAGATATAGAATTAAAGTCTACCTGATGATGGCTTTACGAAACCGGTTGTAAATTCAATAAAGTTTATTAATAAATGTGGAAATAGTGTGAAAATGACTTTAATTCTATATTTTCAAAATGCATTTCCATCAAGAAGTAACAGTACAGTCTATCAAGAATATCATAACATTAAATTTAATTAATTAAGCAGTGATTCCCTTTTTGTTTTATTTTTTTCACAATCCAACAAATACTGCACATTCCCTATTTTGTAAACGCAATTATTTATGAAAATACTTAAAAGATAAAACCAATGATCATTAAATTATTTCAACCATGAGATAATAATGAAATCTCATTAAAGCGATATTCCTATAATACTTAAATTTCCATAATATATCATAATGACAGTTCAAGCATAATTTTAATTACGAATAACATTTTCGACCTGTTATTTAAAATTCATTTTAATTATGCTTCCGCTTTTTGAATAAATATTTATTCTTCTTTTTGAATAAATATTTATTCTTCTTTTTGAGCGAGCGAAGCGTGACCACTTCGAGTCGAGACAGCCGGGCAATTGTATATTTGTATATGAGTATGAAAAACTTTGACGACGATAACTTGTATATCCGATCTTAATTAAATTTCATAGGTGAATAGTTGAGACAAAAGAAAATATTGAGCACGACGATGACGAAATCGG
>LQNK01000816.1:28992-64229 GCA_001586405.1 Phoebis sennae | reverse complement strand
TAGTCTATACATATAATAAAACAGTAACCGAACCATTTCTGTACATTGAATATTTTTCAAAAAGAGTAATTGGTATGCAATATGTATGTTCTATAGATACCAAAACCATGGTTAAAAAATGTTTTTTCTGTTTGTCTGTTTGTCTGTTTATCTGTTTATCTGTTTGTATGTTCGTCAATCACGTAATAACCACTGGGCAGATTTTTATAAAATTTCACATGCTGATAGACCAATATTAGGTGCAACTTATAGGCTACATTTTATTTGAAAAAAATATTTTTGGGGTGGCTCTCCACACATATATACGGAGGGTAAAAAAACAAATTCGCGAATACATCATTGAGTGAGGTTTCATTGGAAAGGTCTTTAAAAATGATATCGAGGTTTCTAAATGCGTTTTTCGCTATAATAAATATTTTTTGACATATATGCTTCTAAAGTCGTGAAAATGTCATACCACGTGACAATGTAAGATTTTGGTTGAGTTGCGGACATGCCTTTTTATACTCTTAACGTATAGATTAAGACGTTAAAATATTTAATGAATCCTCAAAAACCTTCAAAAATAACTAACTTTTTGCCTTCGACTTCGCTCGTGTGGGCTTCAATTTTCTGTATTTTGAAGAGGCGCCCCCTCTGTGAGATTTTGGTCAAACCTATTTCCATAGAAAATTATTAAAAAAAGCTATAGAGATGCGCATATATCACTGGTCCTGCGATGGTAATTTTTAAACTTTTGTTGTGCTCCTCTAAAAATACAGAAATTAGTAGCCCACGCGTGCGAAGCCGCGGGCGAAAAACTAGTTTAATATAATTCGATTGTTGTTATCTGATACGGTTCTTCTGTGTAGATATATCTATGCTATTATTATTCCCCATATTTTTTTCCTGGCAGATGTTCTGGTCACCATATTGCAAATTACCAAAAAGCAGCAAAATCTAAATCAAAACTATTTACAAAAGAGTTACGTAGTTATTGAGGAAGAGTCTGAAAGGCCTACAGACTCTAAGAGGTTAAGAGTTACTAGGTAACTTTACAATTCTTCAAAATTAAATATTTTACAGAAATATTGCGCAAAAAAATAAAAAAAAATACGTGTAAAATTGTTAAAAGCGTTAAAGTGATGAGACTCGAATGTACTAAAATAAGTGTGTCATCAGCAATTTAAGTTTCTCGAGGCCTAAGAGCACGGCCCCACGTCAGCAGTTAAAGGTTAAGTAATATAATGTCCCGTAACATTATATCGATATCTCGATTGGCGCAGTGGATGACAGTCTCTATTGCACTAAAGAGTGTGGGTACGATCCCTATGGGTAGAAAAATATGGTTTGATGAAATTTATGATTTATTTTCTGACTGGTAACTATAGATACTGGTATATCTAACTAAAAAACATTTCATAGTAGTGTATGTTTTTACAAAAACTGTGTTGAAGACACACTTTTTTGTGGATACCATAATATAGTTTTCATAGTACAAGTTTTGCTTAGTTTGGGACTAAATGGCATAGTGGTACATGTCCCTGAGTATTTATTTATTTCTTCTTCTATATAAATAAAAGGATCAACTAAACGTATTACATAATTTAGACGCAGCATCGTGTTAGCTAAGTTCGGAAAAAGGCAGACTACGCGCCGAGATTATATAGACTGATATAGACTTGATCATTTTTTTGTAAACAAACACCCAGACATTAGAAATTTACAAAATTCATGACGTCATAATTTCCTACTCGTAAGCTTCAAACCCACACCCTCAGTTGTACAATAAAATATGTATCGTTTAATTCATTTTACAAACGAAACCTGCAACGTTCACAACCTTATAAATCAACGATTGTTATAAATTCTGCCGTCATCGTTCAGTATTTCGTTTGCATGAGAACGCAAATATTACTTCTCAAACGATATTTGATCGCCGGAGTTGCTAAGTACATAAGGAAGTAGCATATTATTAACATTCAAAATTGTTTCCACATTTCAGCTGATAAGGCTGTGAATTATGCTAAATTGTTGAATGGATTGGTATAAAATTGTGTTTTCAAATTATACTGTTGTTTCACAGTTTGTAAACTAACACAGGCTTTAGTTATTAAAAATAAATTTGTACAATTCATCATCAGTTTTAATAAAGATTATTATCAGAGAGAAAAAAAATCTCTTACTTTTTAAATATGTACGAGTTTACTTTTAAGTGTTTATGACATTTACTTATGTTTGTAATATTGTAGTTTTGGAATTATCACTGGATATAGGCTGGAATACTTTACGAATAAAAGCCCTTTACAAATGAAATAATAATTACCACTATGTACATAAACAAAAACCAAATACATAAAAAACATTATCCTTAAATCGTAGCTAACGCTTTTCCATCTATAAACAAAAAATGTAGTCCAAATTTAGTAATTTAAATACGTTTCCACAAAAATGGCACGAGTAACAATCCTTTGATCCAAATAATATAATAAATAATTTACTCCGAGTGTAAAAAATAAAAGCATATTTCAGGCTTTAAAATGTAAACGGATCTTAATATTCTGTAGGGTAAGACCACTCGAGTCGAGACGGAATCATAAATACCGTGAAATTCGTTTTAACAATTTCAGATAGTATAATGTTTATTTCGCACTCCAAGTCTCATTTGAAGTGTAATTTGAAAAGTAAGATTCAAGCCGTGTTTAAACTTCATAATTATTTTTCTCTGTTACAGATGAATGAAGGTTAACAGATAGAATCTGTCGGTATTTGAAATTTCATGTTTTAACAAGCTGTATGCCATCTTTATAAGTGTTACTTTTTGGTTATCATAGTTCTATGAAACGTAGGAGCGTTCAGTATCTGGCCGCATTGGCACATTACGTCGATTTTTTGTGTGCGTTCCCCCCGCGGAAAAGTGTCGAATTTTTTAAACTTTCTTTGGCAACTATTTAGTGTGTCGGGTCGTGTAATTGTGTGTGCAATTTTTAAATTTGTGCGTCCAGTAGTTTTGGAGAAAATCGACAAAAACTGTTTACGCTGGGGGAACGTTATCCCAGCGGAAACTTTTTTTAAAAAATGGTCCTACTGAATACATATAATTTGTTATATCTTTTTACATACAAATAGTACACTAATGAAACTTAACAAGAAGTTGAACATTGTTGTAAGGTATTTTCTGGCATTTTTATTTAGTCTCTAACCGTCGTATTTGAAGCAGTAAGTCAAAAAAACACTTATTTTATTTTAATTTATATGGCCTAAACGGTTTATTTTTTTAAAATAGTTTTTTCATAAATCATGCACACAAATTAATAGCTATGTATGTAAAAAAAATCGTATATGTCCGACCACTAGTTTCAGAGATCCAGCATTTGGAAAAAAGTCCTCCTAGCAGAATCTTGAATAACTTCGGAGCCCTATGACGTACAAATTTCATTTTTACACACACAATTACAGCTCGTGACACACTAATTATGTGCAAAAAATTTTTTTCAGTAGGACCATTTTTTAAAAAAAGTTTCCGCTGGGAGAACGTTCCCCAGCGGAAACAGTTTTTGTCGATTTTCTCCAAAACTACTGGACGCACAAATTTAAAAATTGCACACACAATTACACGACCCGACACACTAAATAGTTGCCAAAGAAAGTTTTAAAAATTTGACACTTTTCCGCGGGGGGAACGCACACGATTTTTTTTATTGGATGTGTAAGTTGCAACCAACCTAACGTGGATTATTCTATTCTATGCCACAAGTGGGTTGTCTGTAAAAGATGGCTTAATGACAAACCGCCATTTGTACATACTCTATTAAAATTTATCCGTATCATTATTGTACTGTCGGCAATATTTTGTGATTTCATGTTTTAACAAGTTATGTATGTCATCTTTCTATGCAAATGTCACTTGTTAGTTGTAAGCTGTCATCAAAATCCTATAAAAGAGTAGGCGCGTTCAGTATCTGGGCGCATTGGTACCGTCTAGTGCTCGAACGTCTTATTGACGTCACCCATCTACCCTCACTTTGCTAATAGTCGTTATGACTACCTGTGATTTGTTTTTAACTGACTAGTTCTATAATTGTCCAGTTATATAGAATCACAGTATTATATTACATTTGACCTTATCTTACATAGCTCCTCTATTTATTTATAACAGTACATTATAAACTAAAAAATATATGAAATATAAGTTATTACTTTTCCTACAATTCTGTTTCCTTTTACCGACTTTACTCACAGCTTTGTTAGTAATATTGGTATGGCAGTAACCAGTTTTCATACAAGATGCCAATTTTATCAGTCACCCCTGGAACTCACATAGTTTCCCTATAAGAAATTGAACATGAGGAACAATGGATATGCGAATGTGCCGCCGGGAGATCCAATATCGATACAAATTTTGTTTTCATCCGCAGTTACCTCGATCAATGAAGTATCTTCAGTTTTGGATTCAATTTTCGGGGCAGGAAAAAGGTACATTTTTGTATATTGCAAAAGGTCTTATTTTGTATAGTGTTTTGCTTGTATGAAATTTTGAATATTTTTAACCGGCTTCAAAAAGGAGGGGGTTCTCAATTCGACCGAATTTTATTTATGTTTTGTTACCGCATATCTCCGGCATTTGTGGATAGATTTTGAAAATGCTTTTTGCATTCAAAAGAGTAGTGTCAGTGGTTCCATATAAATTTAGTTAAGATCTGATCATCCATGTGGATGATATTGCAACTCCTCGAAGATTTCAGCTACATTAATTGTTTGTGTTACTGTAATGTTTACAGAATATTATTTAAGTGTGATGATTCTACTAATATAATAAATGCGAAGGTTTGTGAGGATGTATGTATGTATGTTTGTTTCTCTTTCTCGCAAAAAACTACTGAACCGAATTTGTTGAAACTGTGTATACATAAAGTACCTAAGGGTTCAGAATAACATAGAGAGGCGCGGGTGGTTCCTCATAATTCCAAAAAAAACTATTAAAATTTGAAAAATTTTCACCACATACCTTTCATTTACTAAACTAATAATTCACAATCAATTGCTCGGACAACTATGAAAATTATTTACTATTGATATTAAAAGAGTAATAATGCACAATGCATATGAAAGCCTCGAACCGTTCCATATTGAGATGGAGGCAATATTTAGAATTGCTTCCCCATTCAGATCAACAAGCCATTCAGGCGAGCTATTACTAATTAGTGTACAAAACGAACGAATGAAAACATTCCCATATTAGTATTGAGTCTTTTGATCTGACGATCATTATATAAACTATGTGCGACTGCAAAATGAGAATTATAGGTTCCATTCGTAATACTGAACCTTAACTATGTATATACCAAGTTTCATCGTGGTCGTTTCAGTAGTGTTTACGTGAAAGAGCAACAACCATAGGTACATAATATATCCTCACAAGCTTTCGCATTCCCGGTTTTACCCGCGTGACTTCAGATCCCGTGGAAATTCCTGGATAAATATGAGGCCTATATTTTATTCTGAACCTGAAACTATATGTGTACAAAATTTCATCATAATCGGTTCAGTAGTTTTTTTGTGAAAGAGCAACAAACATACACGTCCCCTCAAACTTTCGCATTTATAATATTGATAGCTGCGCCCCGCGGGTTTGCCCGTGTAACTTCTGTTGCCACTATCCCGTGGCAACTCCGGGATTTAAAGTATATGTTAATCTGAACCCTCACGTATATGTATACAAAGTTTCATTATAATCTGTTCAGTAGTTTTTGCGTGAATGGTCAACAAAAATATACGTTTGGTTTCGCATTTATAATATTAGGAGGATTGGTATTAAAAGAGTAATAATGCACAATGCATATGAAAGCCCCGACCCGTTCCATATTGAGATGGAGGCAATATTTAGAATTGCTTCCCCATTCAGATCAACGAGCCAGTCAGGCGAGCTATTACTAATTAATGTACAAAACGAACGAATGAAAACATTCCCATATTAGTATTGAGTCTTTTGATCTGACGATCATTATAAATGCTATGAGCGTCTGTAAAATGAGAATTATATAGTCGATAATATTTACAAACATTATTTAAGTTTTTTTTGAAAATTTTTCAAATGCTATTTTAGAGACTTTTAATGGAAATCTCTAAATTTCCGAACAAATTCGACATTGGAGCCTTCAAGAGACGAAATACACAAGAGTATTTTAATAATTGAGGTTGAATTTAATTTTTTAAACATATTATTGTTTAATTTAAAGATTAATATAGACTAGAATAGTTTATTAATATTTCAATATTTCTCGCTTCTTTACAATCTTCAATTTATAAATATTCAACAATATTGTAAGAAGTAAGTATAATAGCATAGATAAGTACATGATCAAATGTGAAAAATATGAAGTACTAGCCAAGCCTCCCGGTTTTACCCGCTTAACTTCTGATCCCGTGGCGACTCCGGAATCAAAGGATTGGCTGTATGTTATTCTAAACCCTCACATATATGTATACCAAGATTCGTCAAAATCGTTTCAATAGTTTTTGTGTAAAAACCTAACAAACATACATATATACGTAGAGCGATTTTTAGTCTTTAAAAATTGCCAATAATTTTAACAATACATATTTCAATATTTTTCAACAATCTTACCTAATTTATTGAGTCGTTAAATGACAAAATCTATTGCATAATATATTAATTATTATTCACTGTATTGATTATATTATCAACACTGAATGAGTTCTATTCAGGTAAGCTAGTAGTAATTAGTGTGTATATGAGCGAATGAAAACATTGCTAATATATATTGAGTCTTTTGATAATTGCGAGGGTATAAAGTATAGTAAATATTGAATGGGGATATGATATGTAATTTAAATAAGTACTTATGTTTATTGCTCCTACGTTTATTGCTCTTACTTTTATTAAAAACTATCTGATAGACGCGGCTTGGCACCCGGAGCATAATGTTAAATTAAAGAAAGAAAAAAAGTAAGAAAATTCGTTTATTGCCAACAATATAAATAATTAACTCAAACTAACAACATACAAAAAAGCTACAGTTGGTGGCAGATGGAATCAACCTCAGCTTACTACCCGAGTCGATCGAGCAGTGCTATTTTTCAGGCTGGTCCGTGCTTATATAGTTACACGTATATATATATAGCCTATGTTACTCGTGGATAATGTAGCTCTCGAATGGTGAAAGAATTTGTAAAATCTGTCTAATAGTTTTTAAGCCTATTCATTGCAACGAAACAAACTTTTCCTCTTTATAATATAAGTGTAGACAAGTGCATTATTTTAGCATAAACGGTTAATAAAATTTGAACTTGACTGACTGTAGAACTTTTCCGAGTTAGGACCATTTTTGGGGTAGGTGTTTGAGGCAAGCTGAAAGCCTCTCTTATTATACCCTGTCATGGAACTGCAGACCTGGCTGCAAACAAACCCTGACAATTGAAGTATAAATAATATATTTGAGGCAAAATGCAATTTTTAAACTGTTGTAGTTTAAAATTTAAAGAATAGAAAAAAAATTGTTTGACGATTTAGTCTAGGTTTTAACATTTCCAGACGCGTTCAGTCCAGGCAACTTGTAATTTTATTTATAAAAATACCCGTTGTTATATTATAATAGAAAATTAGAAATGGTTTTATAAAATATACTCAAAATAATATTCATGATGAACCTAAATACCCTAACCTATAATAACTTCGCTTGCTTTTAACTGAAATATTTGACGCTAAATGCCTTCAAGATTACGGGACTTCTCAGGAGACTAAGTATTTTATTCTTAATAATTTATTCAGAGACCCAGCGGTAGCCTTATTTAAGACAGGGTAAGAGCGCCTGATAAGAAGGAATGGAAGCCATGAATCCCCATTAGGGAGTCGTTTTCTCATTTTTCCAGACTACTAAATGTAGTTGCGTAATTGGCTTAATTTTATTTAAGATCTTTCGAGATTATTTTAGAACGTTCGGGAATTGGTTGATAGATATGAATTTTATCGTGACTTGAATAATCATATTTGATGTATATTTTAAGAGCTACAGATTTTAATTTGAGTGTGGTTTTATGATTTTATTTACGTAAGATTTATGAATGTTTTATAGCAAATGTTTAATTTATTATTTTTGTTCTTAATCGTTCTGTTAGCATACAATATAATATTGTCTTTTTTTTATTAAAGACAATAAGAAATTTGTCACTGGTCATTTTCTTATAAAACTATTATTAGAATTTTATATTTTGTATTGTCTGATGGAACTGCATCTTGGTTGATTTGACAAATTAGACCTGTATTCAAAACCGTTCTAATTTGTAAATTTAAGTTAAAAAAAAATGCTTACTAGACAACAAGGCTAGATTGCAATTAAAATGATGAATCCATTCAAGTAGATTCGTCATAGACAGAGAAAAAAAAATTGTTCTTAATGATAATCTGGTGATCAAATAATCTATTTTAATTAATTTCCTGTATTCTTTAGGAAAATTTTCTTTTGTTACAACATAGATATTATTTCAAGAATTAGTTTTACAATATTGTTTTTTATTTACTCACTACATTTATCTCCATAATAGATATTAAATGAAATGAATGGAAAATATCTTTATTGCACACACATTAAATAAAAAGATACAAAGAAAAGAACTTAAATCTAATAATGGAGGTAATAGGCGGCCTTGCAAACAATTTCTTCTAGGCGATCAAGCGAAAGCGAAAGGCATCCTTTAGTCCAAATTTTAATTCATACCTTTAGAACAGAATAGAATAGAAAACATATTCATGAAAACTTTTTACAAAGTACTTATGAATTATATTATATTTAGTTTAATTATGAAACTGGGTAAAGCCCGAAGCAAGGAATCACCACAATTCTTTTATCCGTCTAATATCAACTTGGGAGTGCTCAAGAGGCGGGGTTTTAATGAATTTCGAGGGTTTATACCATTCCCACTGAATTAAATATTTGTTTTAGTATTAGCCGGGTACTGAAATATTATGGAAGTACTTTGTAGTAAATTAATTTAGGTTTAAATTAACATTGTTTAACAACAAGGTGCGCCTGGTTTCAAAAGTGAAGTAATGAAGGAATAATAACTATAGAACTAAAACTTCTGATCCCTTGGCAACCCCGGGATTAAAAGTAGCCGATATGTTAATTTAAACCCTTACCTATATCTATACTAAGTTTCATCATAATCGGTTCGGTAGTTTTTCCGACAAAGAGTAACAAACATACAAACATACATCTCTTACAAACTGTCACGTTTATATTATAAGTAGGATTTTACAATTTCCATTTTTTTATTAGTCTTTCAAATTTTTTCTTATGGATAGATTGTAATCTCACATTAAATGACATTTGTTTGGCAAAAGTCATAACAAAGGCTATCCGTCGACAGCATATTGAAATCAACGTAAGTGCAAATAGCTTTGTCTGACTTCAGTAAGCAAAACAAGGGATAGATAGAATATTGAAAGCGGTCGTTAGACAATCGTCGAACGAATACTTATTCCAAACATCCTTGTTAAGTCTATATTACAGTGGAAACAAATCCCTATTAACAATTCATTGCATGCCAACATTTCATGATTAATTAAGAGATTGTTACATTCCCTTTGTTCGCGTTCCATAGGTTTCCGAACTTTCTAGAGCTTAAAACTTTAAGCGTTTATGAACTAAAGGACATACGGGTGTTATTATTTTAATGTTTCGTCTAGATAGGGGTATTTAATAATTTATCATAATAATATTTATTTCTAGTTTAACTCAGCGGTGTTTCCCGTGTATATCTCCATCCTATAGGATTTTCATGACAAAATATTTCTTCGAGGTAAATTTGTTGTTCGAGGAAGGATAGGATTTTTGGGATTTCAAATATGCTTTTTCCTATCTCTGTAGAAAATTTCATCCAAATCGGTCCAGTCTAATAATATTAGTATTTATAGAAAGATTTGTAATTGTATGAAATAAATTGGTCCTTACTAATTATGATTCTTTTAACTTCCATATTATATCTGAAAAAGATAAAATTTCATAGTTATATACCTTATTATACATCAGAAGAACACAGACTACAATTTATGAAAAAATTGTTATATCATTTTACCACACTGCATTGACAATGTTATTTATAAGTAACAAAATTGTAACTAGTAACCCTATGTACATTATGTTGTCTATCATTATCTATGTCATGTTATATTCCGCCATTAAAAGTTCTGTTGTACAAAGCTGAAGTGTGTTTTAATAGACAAATATCAAGTAAGACAAAAAAATCTATGAGCAAACACGGGCAAAGTATTCTAATAAATAAACAACAACATGCATACAATCTTCGCCATTAAATTATTCCGTAAGCTTCCAAAACAAAGCCTAATCCACGTCAATTAATGCGATGCAAGATATTTAGTTACATCCACAATTACTTATGTATTGAAAATAATTTACATTTCTACACCACCCTCCCACTCGATTATAAACCTTATAACTATATATTAAGGTTTGTTTTAAGTTGTTCTGGGAAATCCCACAATGTTTTATTCAGCTGTCAAAGTTTGACAGTTGCTTGGAATTCCACGCGAGCGCCGAATACCCAGAAATAATGACTTTCAAATTAATTTGATTCATTGTGATGGATTTCGGAAACAAAAAATAACGTTGTTTTCGATTGGGTTTTAATTACTGGTAGACTTTTTGTTGGGTATTCAACAACCTTTAAAAATAATTTTATTATTTTTATATAGTGTATTTTCCTGTAATACAAAGAGATCACTAGATATAAATTGAAATTGTAATTATTTATTAAAATATTACGTTTGTAACGTTACAAGCTCTTTTGAAACGTTGTAACGAAAGTCTATTTAAAAAGGAACGATTCATATTATTCCCGTTCATAATGTCAATACAACATTTTTAACAAAAAAATGTTTGCTGACTTTAAGAATATAATATGAATGTTAACTAAAGCCCTTCCATGCATTTTCCCTGAATATAGTTTTCATATGAAATCTCACGAAGTTTCAAAGAAAATAGCATCAAACGACATGTATATTAAACTCAAAAAATAAATTAGCAACCATTCTTACATGCAACATAATTCAAAAGCCGTATAGTGTAGGTTGCTTTTATCCAAACTTAAATTTAAAATAACGTGTAAAAGTGGTGTTTATTTGTGAAATGGCAGCGCAGTAAACTGGGCAAAAATGGCTAGAAATGTAATGCTCTGAAATAAAATGAGCTCGTAGAAAATTTTTACATCACTTTCTGAGTAGTGTTATTCCGCTTAGCACTCTTTTTGTGCTAATGTTTTTTATGTGAAATTAATTTAGTTTGTGGTTCATGGACATAAATATTATAGATTTTTACATATAGTAATATTATAGATTGATGTAGATGAATTCGCAGGACACAGAAGATAGTATTAGGTATATGTAAGCGTTAAATATTGTTTTAAATATTTCATTTTTTTTGGTGTAATCTTCAGACTATTTAAGTTTTAAAGCATTCCCCATTCTCAAGTATCAAAAATCTATTCAAAATACTTTTTAATATTTATACCTATAAGGAAAACTGCTTTTTATTCTTTAATGTGATATTGTACAGTATGACACTTTCTATATTGTATCAGCCGATTTTTAATCGGATGCGTTATCCTGCTACTGAAAATTATTAAAATTAACAGCTCTCACTCAAAAAATCGTTATAACTAAGAGAAAAATTAAAAACAAAAAAATAATCCATCGAAGTATGTATTTCATTTATATGGAGCAAAAGGGAAGACATCAAATTCTGTTTCATTTAATTTATGTTCGCTAAGCCCGAGTGCATTGTGCTGCATATGCGGGGAAATCCGCGGGGTAAGCTTATTACGTAAATGGTATTAGTTTTATCTATGTAAAGTATGCAAAACTACTTAATTTTTAACTTATAAAATTATTTAAACAGCTCATGAAGTTATCTTAACATTTTCCAATTTTATGTAAAATGCTCTCATATTGAAAGAAAAGGATAGAATAATATTAATGTCGCATAGTAAAATAGCAATTTCAGTGTGGCCATGTGATAGAATACATGTGGGTGCCGTAAGGTGCAACAGTAAATTAATAATAATATAATAGGTAATTCTGCTGCATAACATCTTCATCAATAAAAGAGTGGGTGCCGAGCATTGCACAATTGGGCCAAGCTCATACCGGTATAAGTGCCACCTTCTCAGCAGAGGACCGGCATGAAGCAGTGTTGCATATTCCCATCCCATTCCTCTCCCATCCTGTTGTACTCCTCTCCCAATTTCCCATCATTATCTCTCTCCTAATCCCCTATCCTTCCTTCAAGCTGGCAAGGCATCTGTAACACTTTGCTGTTGTAGATATTCATGGGCTGCGGTCAGTCACTTAAACATCAGGTGAAACGCATTTCTCACTTGCCTGTTATAACATAAAAAAAACAGATACACTCATATTTAACTTTAATCACCCAAACATTTTCATCATCCATATATCTAAAACAACCAACCAATTATTATCGGAAAGTCGCCTAAAAAAGGCGAACAGAAACGAAAGCGTATTTTTAAAATTCATAGCATCAGAACGCAAACCCACCAATTTATATGCAAATTCCACACATCGGAATCGTGATAACGAAAACGTTTAAAACGATACCGTTATTTTTAAGTAACTGGAAACAAATAACGTTAAGCAAATAGATGTTTGCAACACCCTATATACGCCAAGTGAGAATAATGTCGTGTTCTCTTATCTTCTGTATTTATTCTTTGTTACGTTTTATATGGAGGTTTATTTTCTTGGTGTGTAATTGGAAATTCATAAAGTGTTGCACAAAATTACTTCATCGCAAGGTGTTGGACATTTACTTCTGTACATATTGTCTTAATCTTGATATATTTGCGTTTTTAACGTTAAAATAATGATATCATATAATACTGCGCAATTAATAAATAAATAAATATTCCTGGACATTTAACAAACTAAGCAAAGCTTGTACTATGGGAACTAGGTATACATACATGACCATACTTTTTTTTGTAAATACATACATACATACTATAAAGTAAAATAAAGTAGATAAATGAACACCCAGTAGAAAACGATGTTCATCAAATAATAATTTTCTACTCGATGGGGATCGAACCCCCTCCGGCGCAACAGACCATTGCCACATCCAATCGATTCACCAAGATTAGAAAAAATTGCATCAAACTTCTTTCATATATGAAAATGAATCCACTAGATTTCTAATTAGTTTGAAGCTCAAATATCGCCTGCAGTAAAATAACATTAAAATTCGTTCTCTTTACGCTCTTTGATATGTGAGCAGAATCTAGTGTCCAAAAAGATTTAGACTGCATCCAGAAAATGCTGATGTGTTTAAAATTTAAATTAAGATTATGTCACTGGCTGTTTAAAATATGCTCGAATTTATGATTTAAATTAGGTTTCCTATGTTAAAAAGATGAAATATGTTTTTAAATAAGTGCTTACTTATGTTTCAGATTTTTTTACGGTAAAAGCTATTAGATTTTGGAAGACTCTTCCGAAACATTCGAAACGCACAAAACGATTACCTTACCTTGATTTTTTTTTGTCTTTTTCTAACGCTAATATCAATAATCGCACATTGAACTTTTTATTAATTAAACCCTTTTTTGTTTTAATGGTTTGTTAGGTTTTCTTTAATTCCTTACCTTTCCAGCACTTTTCTTTTGTAAATTGTAAAGTTTTGTACAATAACCAAAATAAGTGTTGCACCGTGACTATAACGTCTTTAAAAGCTTATATATCAAAGCATAAAAATATTAACCCTTCTCATGTGTGGTTAAATTGTTAATATTTTCTAAACCAGTGCCTCTTAAAGACCCGTGCTATTTATAAAGATTGCGGCAATTCGCGAAATCCTTTGTTGAAAAAATCTTTTCCTTGTATATATTGTATACGACGAAGTTTACGATGAGATCTATTTGACCCAATGAAAAGCTGGCGCAATTTGACAGAGAAGGGAAGGATTCTATAGAAAAATATTATTAAGACCGTTGTCTCGGAATTCTCTAACAAAATTTTCCAGAACATTCTTGATTTTGCGATCTAATTATAGGTATTAACATCCATGATTTTAACTATGTCCTTAGTCTATCGTGGAGCTGTCATATGATTCTTTTCTAATTGAGGTTAATGATTAAACAGTGTATTAACAACAGTATTTAAATTTTATATTCTAAACTATTTCGTTATTCATTAATTTGCTCTCATTATTACACTCGGTTGCACTAATAATTCATCAGGTATGGAATTTACCGTTTGCAATAAAGTGGCCGGGTGGTAAGAGGATATTTCATATAAAAAATAATCAAGTATTACTAGAACCTACATATTTCGGCGTACCGTGTCAACGCTTTGACTAAATTATGTAATTTTAAACTGGGGATCATCACGAATCAGTTTTCACAAAAAAAATTCAATATTTTACAATTAACAATAACATGAATGTATAATATTATTATTAAGTAAAATGTAAATGTATAAATCAATAACTGAATTGTAATATAGGTACTGAAATAACCTGAAATAAAGAATTATTATTATTATTTAGTACATAAGTTTTCATGAATTTTTCTATCTCAATCCATGCAAAATAACCACGAATGGGAGTTGATATAAAAGAGTATTAACACAGTCAGAATTTCAAAACATGGATCTTTTCCGCGATAAAATTTCAGTTAAAACAATAATACAGATTTATCGCGCAGCTGTGGCTTAACTTCGGACTATTCCAATACGAAGAGATATAAAATTTATTCCTTTACGTACAATTCCAATTCATTTCTGTATCTTGATTTATAAATGAACGTCGGGAGTAAATTCCCCTCATTTACATGTTACTTTCTTTTATTTCATTCGGTTACTGGCTTTATAATTATGTTCAATCGGGTTTCTTTGAAATAGAATATTGTACGTGTATTATTTACTAAGCGAAGCGAGGTCTCAGTAGTGGCGTATATAAGTATGAAAAACTTTGTCCGACGGTAATTTGAGTATTTTTTTTATCCAATCTTGATTAAATTTCATAGGCGAATAGTTGAAATGAAAGGAATTGATTTATACATTACAAAGTTAGTAAGCCACTTGTTAAATAAATCCTAGATTATAATAAGAGAATTTAAATTGAATACCGAATGCAAGATTACACTAACCTATTTAAGCAACGAATATTATTATAATTAAGAATTCTAATAAAATAATATATCGCACACTGAGAACGAAAGTGACTTAATACGAAATTCGTGTTTTTTGGGAATCGTCAAAATAGTGTTCGCAATTAACAGAGCTATCTACAAATCATGTCATAATTTGTTCACATGCAAAGTTGTTTACGATATTATATTTTTATATAATTCTACATGATATCTTCCATCGATGTAATCAAGAAAAACACACTGAAATTACTTTAAAATAATTAAAAATATTTTTTGAAAATTACCATCAAATATTGTGTCACTTTAGTACTCAACATTTGTAAATATGTTTGACCTATTCTTGAATGTGGCACTTTATTATTTTTTTATTAATCATGCAGTCCCACTTTATCACAATTATGTCGATTGAATACTATAATATTTGAGAAAAGTAGGACAATTAAGCCAAATAGAGCATGAAATTAAACGAAATTTTTGAATAAAGTAGTTACTATTAAAGGAAAAATATAAATAAAGTAGAGACAAAACATATTTAATATTTTTTACATCACCAGGTACACTTTGAATGTATTATTAATATATAATTTTGTTAAGAAAAATAGAGACTCTTTGTTTAATTTTTAATGATCTAAATCCAAAATTTATGTTACTTACATTATTATAGGCGATTCTTCTACTCTTATTCTATTATATATACTTATTTCACGAGTACAATAAAATGAAACACAATGAAATAGCCATCAACACCGTGTCGTGCCGTGCCATTAAGAATAGCAAACACCCCATGTGGGGGCCACCTGACAAGCGTGGCGAGTATTGGCAGAAAAAACCCCTAAGATAGCTCTTACAAGACTAAAAAAAATATCAGCATTAAAAAAGGCTAATCCCGGGCTCCTAGTCCCCGGCAGCCCCGCTGATCATGGCGCCGATAGCGGCCATGGTATCGGCAGGGAAAGGGGTGCTAAGAATCACAAGCAGGGATCCGGCTACTACTATGGACAACTCCATAATCCCTGGCGCTGGTAATATACACTGCACGCACATAGAGGACCGACGAAAAGATTGTTGAGTTGGAAGAGGAATTGAGTAAATTACGATAGGACGTGATTGGCTGATAAGTATGGTGGAGTTGGGCTTACCATCCACAAATCCCTTGTCAACAACATCGTTACCATCGAAAGTGTATGTGGTATTCCACATGTATGGTATTGCCGTATACTTAGCATATTGTAAGTATATTCGATGAAGATCATACAGATTTACGCGCTTACCTCGGTACACCCAGATAAAGAAGTGGAAGGAATGTATGAGGATATTAGTAGAGCCATACATACCCCGAGGACGCACTTCAATGTTGTAATGGGGGATTTTAACGACAGGTTGGGAAAGAGAGGCGAAGATGACCCAAATGACCGGATGGGTGGACCTGATGGGTAAAACACAAACCTGGTATTGGGCAGTGCAATCCAAGGTCGAAAAAGCTGGCTTAGTTTATGGAAAAGAAAAGACTCTTTATGATAAATTCCTTTTTACAGAAGCTACTACAGAAAATGGACCTGGATGAGCCTCGATGGTAAGCGAAATATGAGATAGACTTCATAAGACTACAATAAACAATATCTCCGAGGTATACAAGGTTAAAACCGGAAGTGATTACCGAATGGTAAGAGGCATATTGAATGTAAACATCAAATTCGAATTATCCCAATTGATGAAGTCTACGTGACTGTTGCGCGCCCAGATAAATAAGCCCGAGAGCTTTTAGTTCCAGTTACAAGATCACTTCTCATAAACCTTGACGTATTGGACTATATAAATGACAGGCCCGTGGAAACCATCCGGTCATTTGGGCTCTAGTAATACAAAACTCACCGTAAGGAAAATCCACAAAAACTCCGGCAGAGAACTATGGCCGACCGACGCACTATGCCACTTCAGACCTTCGAAGATGCTGATTCATATAAGCGGCCCAATAGACAAATATCAAAGTCCTTGCGATCCGCTCCTTCAATGCAAAGAGTAATGAAGAAGCGATACGGAACAAAGGCAAAGTTTTCGCAACAGACGTGTCTATTGGGCAAGTCCGGTTGACGAAGCTGAATACAGAGGATGGCATAGTAGCGTTAACCAAGCTAGTGTTAAGAGAGATCCAGAGATTCTACAGGCAGCTTTATACCCTTTATAATTTAATCCCGAGTAGCGATGGGCAGGCATACGTGTGTCAACACATCACTTCTACCCGTGGGAGTCGTAAGAGGCGACAGAGGGTTATACTGCTGCATAACATCTTCAGCATTAAAAGAGTGGGAGCTGAACATTGCACGATTAGGTGAAGCTTGCACCGGTGAAATTACCACCCCTCCGGCCCGTATTTCCCATCCCATACCTCTGCCATTCTATTCTAGTCCTCTCCCAACTTCCCATAATTAATCCTCTCGTTTCTTATATACTCGTTACTACTTACCTTCTTTTAAGCCGGCAAGGCATCTGCGATACTTTGATTAGCTGCAATCAGTAACTTAACATCAGGTCGAGAGCATGCTCCGTTTGCCTGCTCTATGATAATAAAAACATCTTAGTTGTCAAGCCTGTCATAAGTCCGGCGATGATATCCCGGATATAATTCTTTACGAGTTTGGGATGACTTTCAAATAAATTAAAACCAACAAGGCGCAGGGTGAGGATGGATTACCCTAAGGACTATTGAGCGCGGGTGGCACACCAATTCTCAGAGTGCTCCAGAGGTTGTTTACTTCTGCTTTGGTCGACGGCAAAACGCCAGAATTTTAGAGCAGAAGGGTGGTGGTTCCATTTTTGAAAAAGGGAGACTTTTCCCTTCTGAAGTACTTTAGACCCATTTCACTCCTGAGTCATGTTAATAAGTTGTTTTCGAGGATCATCACAAATCGTCTCGAACGCAGGTTTGATGACTTCCAGCCTCCTGAACAAGCTGGTTTACGAAGAAGTTTGATCACTATATACCACATTCATATGCTACTCATTAATCACCACATTTTTAGTTCATCTTTTTCATTTTTTGGACAATTTATAAAATAAAATTAGCTTTTCGCTTCATTTTAAACCTTTCTAATAATGACCTAAACATAAATATTTAAAAACATTAACTTTCAAACACTGACATAAAGTTCAATACGACATAATTTTATCGCATCAAAATATTATTAAAATGACACATTTTTAATAAATACACTTACATAAAGACACCATTTAATAAAGTACAGGCATAATTTGAAATATGTCGTTGCATTTCAATTGTTTCATAATACAAAAATGACTTAAATCGACTTAAGTCAAAACCAAATAGACTGCATTTAATGCGTAAGTGACCTTATACAAACGACGGTCATTTTAAGATTAGAACATTAACAAAATATTTACTTACTTTTTGGTAAAATAACGCCGTACTCAGCATTGAGTCACATTAAAATTAAAATACAAAGGTCTTAGCCTCGTCAGTGTCGAAAAATCTCTGAATAGGTCACTGTTTTAGCGGGGAGAGGTAAGAAATACGCGAAATATAAAGAGGCCCAAAACGCCTGTTTTTCCTTTTCCAGGTGGAATTTGACAATTTTTGATTTACTAGACGATAGAATACCTTATTGTGAGTCATTTTATGAATATAACTCATTTTACCAAAATTTTGAATTAGGTCACTTTCGTTCTCAGTGTGCGATATGTACATTTTTATTTGTGAACATGTTTTGGAAATCCGTTGACGTCACGTCGCTCATAAGGACCCGCATAAAATTTACATTAGCGCGAACAAATAAACTATCTTGCGTCTCAAGATTTGCGTCGCAAAAAGTTAATAGTTATAAACCAAACGCCTTCTGCCCTCCTCTGCACCAAACTATTACGTCACGTCACTCATAAGTACCCGCATAAAATGTGCATTAGTGCGAACAAATAAACTCTCTTACGTCTCAAAAGTCACAAAAAGTTTACAGTTATGAACCAAATGCCTTCTTTCCTCCCCTGCAGCAAGCTATGACGTCACGTTACTCATAAGTACCCGCATAAAATGTGCATTAGCGCGAACAAATAAACTGTCTTACGTCTCAAAAGTCACAAAAAGTTTACAGTTATGAACCAAACGCCTTCTGCCTTCCCCTGTACCGTACTATGACGTCACGTCACTCATAAGTACCCGCATAAAATGTGCATTAGCTCGAACAAATAAATGCTCTTACCCGTGCTCGAGATTTGTGGCTTTGAAATAAATCTCCGTTTGTTTCGACTCGTAGCTTATTCGTATCTTGATGGTGATGTGTTAGAATATTTTAAAGTCATATTGGACAAATATAAGGTATTTCATAACTAGCGTTAAACATGAAGTTCAATATATAAATCATATTTAATTAACAAAACCTCGCAGAACCTTTTGATTATTTTTTACGTGTTTAGGATGATATTCTTAATGTTCTGTAAACGGATGAAACGCTAGCTAGCTAGCTAGCTATGAAATACGTTATATATCCTTAAATTACTGAAAATATGTGAATAAAAGAAGGTAATAAGGTAAATAAAACTATATTTTAGCTATAAATAATACCTTATTTAGCTCTCGGAATATTTATATTTAAATTATTTTAATTTGGCGTTGAAAATACAGAAGAACCTAATGTATAAAAACAAATGCCTATATTTAAAAATGTTATGGAATTAGACATAATATCTGAAATGGATAGTTCTCTGAAAGCAGCTTTAGGTATTTCAAAATTGTTAAAAATGATTATACATCATTAAAAAATAGTAAAGTATTAGCACGGGAGTGATCTGTGATTAGCACAAATAAAAAAGTATAAAAAAGTAGTAAAAAATAAAAAAGTAAAGAATACACACAGTCATTGCAGGAATCTGGAACAAAGACAGCGTATCTCCTTCGATAAATGTCGACATTTTCCATCCGTTGCGGGACACGTCTTTCAAGGTTGACAAAAATTTGTTTGCATAAAGTTTAAAAAAGTATCGTCGATATGTATTGTAATATTGCTTTTTAAATGTTTGGTTAATCAAATCAAAGGTTATTTCTTATCATGTGAAACATGAACAGTCACTGTTTCTTTTAAAAAACGTGCTTTTTCCTTTCCAGTGCGTAAAGGATTTGTGACAGCCTTTATTGTAAACGTTAAAAATCGTGCAACCACTGTATGATTTTAATATTGTGGTATTTGTTTCAACTGTTTTAATTTAATATTATTGTTATTTACTTTTCTTTTAATTATCTCCATCTAACGTATTTTAATTTTACTTTAATACACAAGAAAAATAAATCCATGGCTATACTTGGAAATTTATAACAAAATTCAAAACAGTTAAATTTTATATTTTTCCCAATGCCAAATCTTTTAAAAGATCCAAAAGTCTGAAAACCCTCACTAAATTTCGTTCCATAGTGTTTGTCGTGGCACTTGAGGAAACAGATAAAAATCCATTCAACCGTAGATTTACTTTCAGGATTATTTATTTTAAGTAGTACTTGTGAATATCTTCGACTAGCTGTTCTGCTTGGCTTCGTCTCGCATAAACTTATATAGCCTACTAGCTTTACGCTGCTTCTCTTGCTTTAATTACAGGGTATATAGATGAATAAAAAGTATTTTATACTTGATAGAATATATGGTCACTTCTCGATGGTAATGTTTAAATATTAATTTGAAAAAGCATCCTATCACCTAATCCAGCTAATATATATATAGCTATAAACAAAATCTCAACAGAATCCGTTCAGTACACTTGTGGCGGGATTGACACACAAACATCCAAACATTCAAAATTTTTAACAACCTGCAATATTTTAAATGCGAAACTTTGTAATGATGTATGTACTATGTATGTTTGTTACTCTTTTACACAAAAACTACTGAACTGATTATAATGAAACTTGGTACACATATATACCTATATGTATTATGTATAGTTCAGAATAACATGTAGGCTACTTTTAATCCCGTTGCCACATTCAGGGACCAGAATTTACGCGGATTGGGATTTTCCTGATACAAAAATCTTAGTAACAGACCTAAGTCAGGAAGTTGGCGGTGTTGATACACCCCCGCGCCTTGGAGAGCACGTGCCATCATCAATCCTACTTCTGTCCTATCTCGGTATTGCTGGTCTGTCGTCTAATCGGTCAAATATAGTGTGGGTACGACCGTACACTTGTGCACTATAATATCTCCTGGGTACCTGGCTAGTATCTGTTGAAATTGACCACCATAGCCAAAATCGCTAAGGGGATTATTAGTATAAATAATAACTACTTACGAATATCTTCAATGTGATGTAAAATACCCGATCGTTAACAGATTTAGGCTACTATTTTTATAATAATGGATTCTATTCGACCTTTCACGTACTGAAGCTTTTAAGGCGACCTTTCGAATTTATACGGCTTACCTAGTCACGTTTAAGGTTACGGCTTTTATAAATGATTTACTATAATCGCAATGAGGGCACATTTACATTGTAATGAGAAAACGGTCCTATTCGAGATTCCTCTATTGTATATTTTGTGTGGGTCTAACCTTATTTTTATTTTATTTGCGAACTAGCTGTGCACCGCGGTTCACATAGAATTTGATCAAAATCCTTTCTTACAAGATGCGTACGTCTAACATCTACCTGCATACCAAATTTCAGCCAGATCCGTCCAGCAGTGTGTGCAATGCGTAGATAGATCACTGTGTCAGGTTTTTTTATTCATAATTATTTCTTTTATAAATGTGATCATAAATGACAGTTATAATATGCTTTTTACCTATTTTTTTATACAACAGTCAGCAAAGCAGTATACAGGTTCTACGCTATTAAGTTAAAACCATTATTTTATAAATGATAATTTATTAAATATGTTCATAGTAATAATAATTATGAACATATTTTAATACATGCACGGCAGAAAGCTTAACAGGCCAGAGAATGATCAAAATTGTGAATTATTACCGCACTTTTGAAACACCAAAAGCGTCACAGATGCTCAGCCGACCTCTTCAAGATCTGAAGAGGATGAAAACAAAAAGTAATGAGTAAAAGTCAAAGCCTTTTCCTCTAAATTATATTAATTTAAAATTCTATTCCACGAAAATCTTCTGTGAGATCAGCTTCAACGGCGCTAGCTTGACCCAATTCAAGTCAAAGAATGACTCGTTTAAAATAAATGGAAATAAGGCAAGAACATCCGACTCATTGCAATCAGTGCATCGGAATGCTCAGCATTTAAATACTCCGGCTGTATTTATCTAAAAACAGGGAGATTCATCCCATACCTGGCCGACTTACGTAATTGAATTTCGGATATAATCGCGCCAAGTGAATGCAGATGTAAAATATTTTGATATAACTGAACATAGTTCTGCTGCGTCGCTATTTGTAATCAAGGCTGGTAATGCAGGTGTGGAGTATGATATTCGTGCTATTTCAGATGATATAGTAGGAATTATTTTGCTATAGTATTGTATAGAGATGTCTTTTAGAAATACCATAATATGGTATTATCGCGTATTAAGATTGTAGTTAGTTTTACTTATTTGACTAAATCAGTGATATCTATAATTGTAATAAATCGGTAGAGAGGTCCATTCTGTACAAGAAATTAGTGATTAGGGATCGATACTGATGGCAAAAATGCAATCAGTAATTTTTTTTTCAGTCTGTATGTCGGTCTGTCTGTCTGCATGTCTATCTGTCCGGATACATAGTCCGTCTGTATAACCGTTATAGAAACAAAAACTAATCGAAGTATTTTAACTAATGCTGATTATAGTATAATTTTCATAACTCACAATCAAAAAGGAGCAGAGCAGTGAATGGCAATGTAGAGAAAACGGAGAAGTCACGGTATTTTTAAGCTTCCGTCGCGTGTGCAAACCTATTGGTTAAAACTTCACAGAAATCATATAGGTTGAAAATCTCTTACTCTGCACGCGCCTCCACAAAGAACAGAACAAAGTCGCGGGCGGAAAGCCAGTTTACATTAAATTTATTTTTGGAGTGGATGTTGGACATCGTTTTGGCATAAATTTTAACTTTTTATCGATTTTTGATAAGAAGCCAACATAAAAATCATGACACTTCTGGCGTAGGTGATTATTTAACATCAAGTTACTTGTATGCGCAAGACCAAATCGATGGAACTAAATGCATTTTTTTCACTATTTATAAATCAAATGAATACTCGAAACTGATTTTGCTACCACTGATTAATGAAAGAAAATTTTTACAAATTCCTAGAACTGCTTCAAAGTCATCAACGAATTTTACTAATAAAGCAATTCCAAACTGAAGACAATTCAAAATTTAATTACGCATTACCCAACTTACGCGATCAGAACAATTGTAGGGCCAGTTAATATAGGGTTAACTAGATGGCCGTGGTTTTAAGGTCCCTATTGCGCCGCTTGACCTTCGGAGCCCCAGTGAGTGTGGTGTAAGGAGTGAGAATATGCATTTTCTTAGGCGTTTCTTTGAGGAATATGGAGAATTCTCGTTTGTTTTACTTAAAAAATAAGTTCCGGTGCCTTAATTTTCTATGAGTTAGGTGCTAGAGACGGATTTACCTGTTTTTTTCCAAAGATAGAACCTCTGTTTATTTCATCTTAACACCTGAAAAACTAGTAGCCTATTACCTTTACTGCATGCTTTTTTGGTTAAGTCTATACAATATTAATACATAACTATTATGTGATGAATATTATAATTTTCAATCGAATGGGTGTTAATTTATAAATAGTATGTATGTATTTCCAAAAAAAGATGTATAAGTATGTCTACCTATACAGTTACCTAGCCATAGTACAAGCTTTGCTTGCTTTGGAACTAGATGGCGTATAATTGTCTACTATCTGGGTGTTCATTTATCCATAGTATGTATGTAGTTCCAAAAAAGTATATTTAAATATGTCTACCAGTTATCTAGTCTCCACAATACAAGACTTGCTTAGTTTGGGACTAGATGACGTAGTGTTAAATGTCCCAGAATATATATTTATTTAAAGTCGCTGCCTGCTGTACCATAGAGCAGACCCAAGGCCCAAAGTCCAGTTGACATCGTCCATTGGAAGGTTAATTCTGTCCGCTCGAACAACTTTATTCACTCAGTGGTAGTTTTGAATCGATGCCTCCTTAATCGTCCGGAAGCCGATGAGGGATTTAATTAGCTCAGTTAAATACTACTAGTTTTATCTAAGTTTGTTTTGGTATGAGTTACAGATATGTAGAACTAGCTATTTTTGTAAAAAAATACTTTAGTTTCACAGTTATTTATTTTCTACACTATATAGTGCATTTTTTACTAATAAATCAGGATGCAGTTCCATCAAGAGGTGAATATATTCCATATTCCATATGCAATATAAATTATCTAAAAAAAACTTCTAGTCTCAAACTAAGCAAAGCTTGTACTATATTAAGTAGATAACTGATAGACATATTTAAACATACGTTTTGTAAATACATACATATTATAGATAAATTAACACCCAGACATTAGAAAATTATAATGTTCATCGTAACATAATTTTCTACTCGTGGGATTGAACCCGCACCCACTAGCACAATAGACCATTGCTTTATCTACTGCGCCAATCGGGTCGTAATATTCTCGAAATTTTAACACAACGCCATCTAGTCCCAAACTAAGCTTCGTCTGGTTGAAAACTGTAATGATCGGCTTTCACTCAGAATACTTTTAATAGGTCTGTATCAAATTACTAAAAAAATATTTACCTTCACTTTATATAACGAGATCGCTCGCTTTATATTTTCGAGGGAAAATATCTAATGTGTTTTTGTAGACCTTATACATTTTCACTTTAAAACGTTTTTTAAAAGAACTTTTATTATTATTTCTATACAAAAAAATTGGTGCCAAATGAAGGGTAAAATCCACGGGACCAAAGTATAATTAAGTTAAATCCACTTAACTATCAATTTTAGCCCAGATTTTATCAAAAGCCAAAGTAACCAGATGACGATTCATCATTAGTCGTAATATACTTGAAAGGATTCTATTGCCTCTAATGTCTTAAATCTTAATCGGATCTTGCTCGCCAAAAATAAACTTTAATACAAAGGCATAAAGTTTAATTTAGGATGTTTTGGAGTTGGGATTTTTCGGGATCCCTCATTACAACTTCAGGGAAGTTTGTAATGGCATTACATTCGTATCTTGACAGCGAAGTCAGCGCTTTTTGATTGAACACATTACTGGGTGAAGCCGCTAGTTTTTTGTAAGGAGGGTAGTTATAAATCTTTTATAGAGGATTTCTTATACATTTATCGACTTTTACTTATGTGATGATTTACTTATTTATTTTAAATCGCTGCCTTCTGTGCCATTACTATTTATACTACTAGCTGATACGCGCGGCTTCACACCCGTAGCATAATGTTATATATATAGCCTATAAGATATGTTACTCGTGGATAATGTAGCTTTCGAATGGTGAAAGATATTTTTAAATCGGTCCAGTAGTTTTTGAGCATATTCATTACAACCAAACAAAGTTTTCATCTTTGTAATATTAGTGTAAATACCATGCTTTTACTTATATGATGATTTTCCTCATCATGATTGATCCCATTCCTCTCCCATCCTTTTGTATTCCTCTTCCAATTTCCTAACATTAGTCTTCTCCCTATCCCCTCCCCTTCATTCAAGCTGGCAAGATAACATGTTCATGGGCTGCGGTCGGACGCTAAAAATCAGGTGAACCGCATGTTCCACTTGCCCGCTGTTACATAAAAAAAAATATTCAAATCGTTTTTTTTAATACTACCACGTTCAAAATGACAAACTTTTTTGCTTTACTTTTTTTTCAGAGGAAATTTGAATATGATGCGTTGCTCAGAAACGCAATTGACACAGTTACCGAACCTTTAGCGCTATCGAATAAATAAACTAGCGTTAAAGTGACTCCGAAACAGAAATTAGTGTCAAAACTATCGCATTCGCTTCTATAAGTAAATATTATAGTAATAACGCTCCTGTATTATGGTAACAAGAGACTGAAGTGCACTTAAACAGACAAACGAATGAGGAACCGAGCGTAAAATTGCCATCAAAATATTCCATTTTCATGTCTATTAGTATAGTTTCAAAGAGGCCTATGTAGTTGATATTCCGTTAGTTTAGGCTGTGTCAGAAATTCGGTGGTAATTTAATAAGGCTTGGTTTATCCAGGTATCTGTTTAAATAATTGAACTATTCATTTATATTAATTACTTACTGAATTTTGTTATTTGGACTTTTGTATAGAAACGTATATTTTATAGCAAACTAGAAAATGAATTGAAACGAAGATTAATATATATTTTTCAAATCTCAATTCGTTCATGTTAGACTAATTTTGAAACAAAATTACGTCACATCGATTTATTCCCGACTAGCTTTCCGCCCGCGGCTTCGCACGCGTGGGCTACTAATTTCTTTATTTTGTAGAGGCGCACAACAAAAGTCAAAATAATTACGGTCGCATGACCGCTGATATATGCGCATGTCTGTAGTTTTTTTTTATAATTTTCTATAGAAATAGGTTTGACCAAAATCTGACAGTATGTGCGCCTGTTCAAAATACAGAAAATTTTAGCCCACGCGAACGAAGCCGCGGGCGGAGAGTTAGTTATTTTTTGAAGGTTTTTAAGAATTTATTACGCGTTTTTATTGTCTTAACCTATAGACATGCCTTTTATTCTCTTAACGTATACGTTAAAGTATAAAAAGGCATGTCTGCAACTCAACCAAAATCTCATATTGTCACGTGGTATAACACATTTACAACTTTAGAAGCGTATATCTCAAAAAATATTTATTTTAGCAAAAAACGCATTTAGAAACCTCTATTTTATTTACAAATACCTATGCAATGATATCTCATTTAATGATGTATTAGCGAATTTATTTTTTTACCCTCCGATTACATGTATGGAGAGTCACCCTTAACAATATTTTTTTCAAATAAAATGTAGCCTATAAGTTGAACCTAATATCGGTCTATCAGCATGTGAAATTTTATCAAAATCTACCCAGTGGTTATTACGTGATTGACGAACATACAAACAGATAAACAGACAAACAGACAAACAGACAAACAGATAGACAGACAAACAGACAAACAGAAAAAAAAATTTCTAACCATGGTTTTGGTATCTGTGGAACATACATATTACATACCAATCACTCTTTTTGAAAAATATTCAATGTACAGAAATGGTTCGGTTACTCTTTTATTATATGTATAGATTTCTGGGTCACTTTAACGTTATTTTATATATTCGATAACGCTAAACGTCCGGCAACTGTGACAATTTAATTTCTGAGAAACGCATCATTATACAATTTCGTCCGACAGTTAACTTCTTCTTCTTCTTTTGATTCTAGAGTAGAGTTCCAGTGTGGTCCCTTAGAAATTTGGTTCAAATCTGATCATCCATGTGGAAGATATTCCAGGGTACTCCTCGAAAATCAACGGAATTAGGCTCTGCAGTTAAGGTTTAATGAGGTTTATATCAGCTGAATTGTGACTAGATGATGTAATTACCCTTCACAGGACACTAAAAAGGGAAAAATAAAAATTTTAGCCAAAAAATAGAAACGACTTCCTTTAAATTTTATTTCATTTTTGTTGAAATCTATACAAAGTTGGTGCCTTAATCTTTTTTTAATTTAACAAGATTTTTCACCGGAAGTCGGTTCTATTTTTTGGCAATTTTTTTTATTTACGTAATTAGGTACACGTTCTGAATGTCATGTAAAAATATGAAACACTTAATATAGTCTGTTAATTTTGGCGGTCTGTGCTTTGGAGGAAAGAAGGACGAGATGGCTCACAGAATAGGTAATATTTGACAGTCCTCAGTTACCTTTAATTAATTCATATCTAAGTACTGAATTAAAGACTTTTTTACACTATTTCCACTATTTATTTTAAAAACATTATTTAATTACAACCGGTTTCGAGAATTCATCATCAGGTAGTTCAGTGAATTCTCGAAACCGGTTGTAATTTCAATAGTGTAAAAAAGTCTTTAATTCAATACTTAAAATGCATTTCCACCAAGAAGTGACAATACAATCTATCAATTATAATCCATATCTATTGACAGTTTAACTAAAATACTCAGAAAACGTGTATATGATTTACATAAATAACACGTTTTATTCGTTTTTTTTCTTGTAATCATAAATATATTTTTGGCTTTATTAAAAACATCAGCAGAATAAAAGAAAATACTTCAAATTATTAAATAAAGTACCTTTTTAATAAATAAAACAGTCTACAGCATGACCACGCTCACTGTAAAGTGCTCGAAACGTCGGGTAAATAATAATGTAATATAATATAATATAATAAAACGCGTTTAAAATTCTTTTAAAAGTATTTAATATGGAAAGCACTTGCATTAAAACAAACAAGAAAATACTATACTTAAAATTAGTTTAAAAAATCATCACAAAACTGGCAATGATAACAAAAAACCCTAATTAAGTAAACGTCAAAGAAAATATTCAAATATAGGTCTAGAGGACGAACAAACCTCGTTACGTGTATAGTTAACGTGTCGCTAACGACGTGAACGCTTTGTGTAGGGTGACTACGGCTTTAGGTTTTAGCGGATAATCGCAAAATAATAAGATCTTGGATAAAAGTGCCGAGCTAACCATGAAAATGTTATTAAAAAATAGTATAATTTAATAAAGTCTATTAATAAATGTGGAAATAGTGTAAAAAATAGTTTCAATTCTATAAAATATTATGAAAAATAGTTGGATATCTCGGCTAATACGTCTTTACTCAGCTAGAAGAATCCCACCTTAGTTTTGGCGTGACTATGTGGTTTCCTCAAAGTGACTGAATCTTTATTCAAAAAACATGAAAGGCTGTATTTTTTCCTTTGATATGAAGCAATATAGATATGTAAAAGAGATGATTAATTCACAAAAATGCAACAATGTACTAATCCGACCATCGTTTGGCCTTTCTATGGCCTTTATTATTCAGACCAATTTAAAGCTACATGCTTTGAGAAAACTTTTTACTTACTCAATGATTCACGGCGAGGCAATCAATTTGTGCTTATTCTACTTTAATTATGAGCCAGATGAAGTTTTAGTGTGCTTCAGCTTTGAGCCAAGTGAATTTTGAGTTTGGCATCAAATTTAGGAATCCCAAAAATCCATTACATTACACATACCATGGTCACCACGTGTTCAGAAGCGCATGCACTTTTTACTTAGCTAATGAATCACAGCAAGGCACAGTACATCAATTTGTGCTCATTATGCTTTGCTTTACTAACAGCGCCATCTACACATTTTGAGGGGAATTTTCAACCTAGTGTTTTTTCCCTTAGCATTAGAAAACAGAGGAGTAAAGGCGCTGATTTTTACACTTACAGGTTCCTTTACAAGCTATGAGTTATTTTTTATGAAAGCGTACTATAATATCAATGAATATACGTACGATAGTACATTTAAAATTCTTAATTTATTAAAACGCTTTGATAAGAGTAACTAGCAGCATACAAAATGTGGTTAATAAAATAAAAAATCTATACATATAATAAAACAGTAACCGAACCATTTCTGTACATTGAATATTTTTCTAAAATAGTAATTATGCAGTAGGTATGCAATATGTATGTTCTATAGGTACCAAAACCATGGTTAGAATTTTTTTCTGTTTGTCTGTTTATCTGTTTGTCTAATTGTCTGTTTATCTGTTTGTATGTGCGTCAATCACGTAAATACCACTGGGCAGATTTTGATGAAATTTTGTACGTTAATAGAAAAATATATGGTGCAACCTATAGGCTGCACCTTATATTGTTCTATTAACGTTCAAAATTTTATTTGAAAAAACATATTTTTAGGGGTGGCTTTCCATACATGTAAACGGAGGGTAAAAAATAAATTCACGAATACATAATTAAATGGCGTGTCATTGGATAGGTCTTTAAAAATGAAATAGAGGTTTCTAAATACGTTTTTTGCTAATATAAATGTTTTTTGAGATATACGCTTCTAAAGTCGTGAAAATGTTGACAATGTGAGATTTTGATTGAGTTGCGGACATGCTTTTTTACTCTTAACGACATTAAGACATTAATACACTCTATAAATTCTCAAAAACCTTCAAAAAATTACTTATTCTCTACCCGCGGCGTCGCTCACGTGTCATTTTTGTCAAACCTATTTCCATAGAAAATTATAAAAAAATCTATAGACACGCGCATATACTGTGAATGTCTTATAGATTTTTTTTAACTTTTGTTGTGCGCCTCTAAAAATAGAGAAATTAGTGGCCCTTGCGTGCGAAGCCGCGGGCGGAAAGCATTAATTATATAAAAGTAAATGATGTTTTAAAAGCGCCTCGAAGGAGGCCAATATGGAAAATAAACGTTTCGTCTTTGACTATTATAGAAATCAATACAACATAGTTGTTCAGTATAATATCACAGTGTTATATGTGACAATATATGTCTTCAATTAATGTATGCTACGTATATGGTTGGAGTTGCAAATTATTCTTACATATATTCAAAGTAGAGTAACTAGGTTATCGAGTTTCTCGCCAGTTCTTGTTGGTAAAAACAACTTTCACAGCAGGTGGTATAATTATAGACTTAGAATAATTTCGAATTATTTTGCTTGATATATTTTAGTTTTTAGTTTCGCCGTGTCCGATCATCCGTGTGTTTGTCTGCCCGTCTGCTTGTCTGTGTAGCAACACAGACAAGCAGACGGGCAGCGGGACAGCAGTCCGTTCGTATGTAATTTTCTGTCTGACTTTATATTAAATATTTAATTCGTGCCAAATCAATACTTCCACTCCTAATTGTATTAAATTTGATTTCAAATCCTTTCTTTCTTATAAATCCATCAGTAACTTTTTTGTCCGTCTCTTCTTCAAGCCACTAAACCGATTTGGATACAATTTTGTGAGAAAGGACATAGAGATGCATACATATAGAATTTATTCTGGAAATCCCACGCGAACGGGAAATAAACGAGTAAACGTGGCACAGCTAGATAAGTTAAACAAAATCGCAAGCAAAATAGCATTTATAATGTCTTATTACGTAAACACATAAAACAATTTAAGTTTCTAATTACTCCCTTTAAGAAGTAGTCTAGTTGTCACTTACAAGGCATTCCTTTGTTTCACAACTTTAATTAATTATACGTGTTTTCTGGATTATTTTTAACATAAAAACTTGAGGGTAATTAGACAATTTCCTTTGGCTTAATCATAATGGGCCTGAAGGTGCCATTAGGGCAAAGTACTTTATTTTTATATCTTTTCCAAAAATAGAATCAAATTATTAAAAAAAAAACACGTGTTGGTCTTTGTTCATATACAAAATCTTTATTTTTCCATTTGGCTTTTATACCTTTTATACGTAACATTAATATTCATATTCTTTAAAAAAATGTAAAAAGTATCAGTTTAAATAATATTTTAATGGGATAAAACCTCATCTCCTACTCCCCTTCTTTTTGTACCCAGATTCAAGCCATTCCTATTTCCTCTCATTTAGTCGGCTAAATGTTTGACCATCTGGATAAGGAGGCTAATAGGAGGAGATGATCTTTTTCCTTTACTTAATAATTTTGTTTCTATCTCCACTAATATTATAAAGGAAAGATTTTGTATGCTTGTCTTTTACCATTGGGTTCCCTCATTATCCTTGATGAACATAGACTATATTTTTTTATGTTATAGCAGGCAAGCGGGGCATGCGGTTCACCTAATGTTAAGTGACTGACCGCAGCCCATGAACATCTTCAACAGCAAAGTGTCGAGGTGCCTTGCCAGCTTGAAGGAAGGAGTGGGGATAGGGAAAGGATTAATGATAGGAAGTTGGGAGTGGAGTAGGACAGGACGGGAGAAGAATAGGGTGGGAATACCGGCCTCCGAGCACCCGCTCACCGTACGAAACACAGTGCAATAGTGCTTCACTCCGGTCTTCTGCTGGGGAGTCGGTAATTGCACCAGTGTGAGCTTAGCCCAATTGCAATTATCGGCTCCCACTCTTTTAATCGTGCAATGCTCGGTTCCCACTCTTTTAGACATTATGCTACGGCAGCGAAGCCGAACGAAGCGACCAGTTATAAATAAAGCTCATAAAGCTATTTAAAACGATGTCAAGTGCAATTGTTAAATTAACTTGGAAAAACAATTTCAACATTAAAGCCTGTTTAACCAATACCAAAAACCACAATGCATAATTGAAATGAAACAACTGCATGTAAAAATTGGATGAACGAAATGTTCCAGCGTTTCGTGGAATATTGATAATTTGATAACCCTCCAGTTGCTTGTTTGAGAGCCCTTCGTTACTACAATTTGAATTAAATTGCAAAGAAAACAATGCAATGTATTATACTCGTTTATTGGTGTTTCAACATTTGTTGTACGGAATCTTTTGTCTTTTTTGGCCGAAGCGAATTCTCAGAAAGAGAGATGGCACGGTGAGTATGTTTGTATTTAAATATGAAAAAAGTTGTTAATGTCTAGGCTGGAGTGAGCCCCTAATATACTAGTTTTGCACGCGTATATAAGCTTCAATAATTAAAAAAACCTATCGTCTATAATAGTCACAAATAGTGTCTCAAAAGAACCAACACCACCAAGTTAATGGATCAAGGCTGATACGTATTTTTGTTGTTAGACAAATCTTAATAAGGTTTTTTGCCCCAGGATTTCAACACGAGAACTCTCGCTCTGTATTAAAAAAAAATAACACGAAAGACGACCCAATAATTGTATCATAAGAACCGTTCTATATCCTTAGCTTATTTGATACCGCTGTTGCGATGCAATATTTCATCTTATTTTAAGTTACAATTAAATCTTGTTTACAAATATTTGAATGTTTGTATTTAAAAATTAAAACGTTACAAAAAATATTCATATTTACTGTTTTAATAACAACAATTAAATTAAAATATTGAATCAAGATTAATAAACCATATTACAATTTACAAAGGCGATTGTCCTACCAAAAATGTACGCCACAAAATATACTCGTCGCTTATAAAATGAATTTTATTTTCTGGTAGATAAGGTTCGAATTCCTTTACTGAAAATACACAACAGCGTCAATATAAATTATGCTGTCCTTTGAAAAGTTTGAAACAATATCAACTCCAAGTTTTTGTTCTTTGTTTTAAAGATATATTTTACTAGCGTTTCTGAAATAGTGGATAGCGTAGCAAAATGGTGGTTTTGTAGCAAAGAACATTAATGTATACAAAGTTGCTAAGATTATAACAAAGATGCATTCATAACATAATATTTGACGACCCGCGCAGTGGAGAGTCTATGGCGCTAGAGGGTGTGGGTTTGATTCCCAGGAGTAGAAAATTATGATGTTATGAACATTGTCATTTTCTAATTGTAAGCATGTTTTTAAGTTATCTAGTCTTTATAGTACACGCTTTGTTTAGTGTGATACTAGATGGCGTTATGTTTAATGTCCAGGAATATTGCGTTGCGTTGCATCGTCGCAACAGACAAACATCTGCGTTGCGTTGACGCAAAACGTCAAAACGAAACATTCGTACAAAAGCATTACATCATCCTTCCTCCCGCTTCGTTTCTTGTCCGTCGATCCGGTAAAACATTAATAGAGAATATCATAAAATATATAATAAGTAAACCTTCGCTACGTCGCCGCAATTACGACGCAAAGCGACGCAACGCAAATGAAGGCCCAATGTACAAATGAAGTCCAAAAATGCATTAAATAAGTGGTGCTATTTCTTGTTGTATTGTGCTTCTAGATTTAAGATACTCAATACTCAAATTGCAGAATATGCAACATAAAACTGCACTGCCTTCTATTAGCTTTAGGAAAGTAGGTATCGATGCATTGATCCACACAAATTTGCTCAATTAATTTAATTGTAGTTTTAGTTGCAACAAGGTCTTTACCCATTTCAAATCTAGTATGTGGATAATATTGTTGGTTATGCAATTGTAAAACTGATATTTACAACCACTGTATATACTATAAAATATAAACTTTGTAACTGTAAAAGAAAAAAACAAAATTTTATATAATTTTCGAATGTAATCCTGCCTTATAACACAAATTCATAATTAATGACAAGAAAACAGCAAAATTTCATGTCCTCAGAGCGTAAAGCACAATGTATGAACTATGAACATTAGCGGTGGAATTTTTAAGTAATGTAATAACAATTAAAGTCACGCTGATAGAAACACACGACTGAAGCGTTGCCAGCGTATTACATTTTACTTACATTAGTTTTAATAATCATGTAATGGTATAAAAGAAATGTAAAGACTGACTTCAATATAAAAAGGTACTTTCATATTTGCTAATACAATGTCTGATAGAACCATTTATTTCTGGGGAATTCCAAAATCGAGCTATATTCGCAGTCTAATTATAGAAACTTTTCTATTATAGAAACTTTTCACCCTTTTTGTCAAAATTGAGCTAAATTCGCAATGCCTAATATAAATTACTAGCTGATCCGCGCGGCTTTGCTCTCGTAGTATCATGTTATCTTTCGAATGGTGAAAGAATTCTTAAAATCGATCCAGTAGTTTTTGACCCTATTTATTACAACAAAACAAACAAAGTTCTCTTAATAATATAAGTGTAGATAAATGATGTGTAGCTTTTTGCGCTTTGGCAACACACACATCCACACCATTCACTGACACAATATCTAGGGCTACTTCGGAACAGACTGAATGTCTTCTGTGTGCGTAGCATGTGATATGAAAATGAAGTACGTAAGTTTTACTTTTTATTTTTCATACATTTAGTATGGAGAAGTACGTAGCATAGGTTTTATTCCAAAAAACGTACTGTTCCTGCGGTATTTACGTAGGAAATTCACGCAAGTCGGGTAAAACGAACAAGAAAGTACGCAATAATGAAACGTCAACAATTGAAAATTCCCTAACCTCTTGAGTACATGCACTCAAATAACTAGACCGTCTGGCTCGAATTCCCACCAGATATGAAAAATTACTTAAGGAAATTGCATTTAAATG
>LQNK01000816.1:0-13313 GCA_001586405.1 Phoebis sennae | reverse complement strand
ATCCTGACGCTGCCTCCTACATACAATATCTGGGGTGGCGTGACTATCTACTACTACTAGTTTCAAATTATAATAATAAAAAAAAAATAAAATAAAATTTATTTGCCTCCACTAATAAAGAATTTATTTTCTTTAATTTTAATTATCATGTAAATATTATTCAGTTACCCTCATTGCTTATTTATCAAGAAATAATACGACTATATTATGCCATTTTTTAAATAAATAATTATTGAACATTCAGATACACAATTTCTACACAGGCACGGATCAAATTGCAATACCAGTACAGACAAAGAAGTACTTCACCTAAAGGGTGCAATATGATCTCATCAAGTGATACATTCCTTTGTATAACAAGGGGTCATTTGGAGTTAGACGTGGTTGAAGTACTGTTATCATTCCTACTAATGTTGTCAACGAATTAACCTGAGCGAGTTCAGGAGGCGCAAAAAAAAACAAACTTTGATTAAATAATTTAACTAATTAATAAAAATTACAATGCTACGTTATATCTAAAGTTATTTCTAATTACGACTACATCGGTCGAAGTATGACCGAAGAGTGGTGCCTCCATGGTACCACGACGCCGATGTTCCCTGGGTCGCTGGGTGGTCGGTGCAGGTGCGAGCGCAGGTGTCACCGATGTTGCGAAATACTGTTCTCACAAGGGATTTCATCATAGTCTATGCCTTGCAATTCACATGCTAGGTCCATGTATAACACCTCCCCCCGAAGTGCAGCGACTATTCCTATGAAGCGGATAGAGTCGCTGAAATATCCTCTTGGTTCACCCTTATCTCGCGGGGATGACACGTAGGCTGGATCGATTGTTCACTATGACGATTCTTAGTTTTCTTATGATATAATAGATATGATGTGTTTGGTTCTGCATGATCGATTTTTAGATCACTCCCGAACTATCACTCGCGTAGATTCTATATAATTCCCGATGAATTATCCTACCGACTGCGCCAATTAACCTGAGCGAGTTCAGGAGGCGCAAAAAAAACCAAACTTTGATTAAATAATTTAACTAATTAATAAAAATTACAATGCTACGTTATATCTAAAGTTATTTCTAATTACGACTACATCGGTCGAAGTATGACCGAAGAGTGGTGCCTCCATGGTACCACGACGCCGATGTTCCCTGGGTCGCTGGGTGGTCGGTGCAGGTGCGAGCGCAGGTGTCACCGATGTTGCGAAATACTGTTCTCACAAGGGATTTCATCATAGTCTATGCCTTGCAATTCGCATGCTAGGTCCATGTATAACAAACGTAAAAGTATATTATTGTTAATTACGCAGATAATAACGTAGACATTTATTTTGAAAAGCTTGAAGTGTTTGAGAATGGACGTGATCAGCAAATTAATAATCGAAAATATGAAAACAGCAGTGATGAGTTATGTCCAGTTCCTACAAAAATAAAAGAGGCACTTTACATACGGAGAGTTCAATATCCAATATTTAGACTTACTAGGTAAGTCTAAAACGTATCTATAATAAACGTGGCGTTAACATAACTACCAAGACTTGGTTCTTATTGGTCAAGGAAAACGATTGGTTTTTAGGAGCCGGACCTAGTGTGGGTGATTAGCATCATCATACGTCGCAAAATGATGCGAGCAAAAACTAGAGTAACCACAAACAAACAGACAAACAAACACGCAGATACACAAACATGACAAACATAAACAAGCCCTCTCATTGCCTATTATAAAATAGTCCTTGCGCAGTAGATAATATTATTTCCTAAAATTTCCCTTTTACGCAATACGGATCAAAGTGCAATTCCAGAGAGCGCAGAGCAGAGACGCCAGGCCTTTGTGTAGAGGGTGAAATGTGACTACATCAAGACCGCACTTTGTGGATAACAATACCTGAGGTAATTGCAGGTAGACGTCATAGTACTGTAATCCTTGTCATATTATAAACGTGAAAGTTTTAGATGTTTGTTACTAAATATCGCAGACATTTATGTATTCAAAAAGGCTAACTTAACAAATCGTTTTGTATCAACTATGTAAATTGTATTATCTACGTACTGATTTGGCTGAAATATTTTGTGTCAGATTTTGAATCAATGCTCCTTTATCGTTTTATTTTTTAAATCACACAATCGAAAGAAGTGGTAATTATTATGCACGACTGGGCCAAGCACGAACCGGTGAAATTACCGCCCCTCTTGCAGAAGATCGACGTGAAGCAGTATTGAACTGTGTTTCGTACGATGAGTGGGGATACGGAGGCCTGTATTCTCAGCCCAATCTGTTCTACACCACTGCCAATTTTCCATCATTACCCTCTCCTAATCCCCTGCTCTTCCTTCAGTCAGTCACTTATCATCAGGTGAACCGCATGCTCCGCTTGCCTGCTCTTTCCTAAAAAATACAGTCAGAATTCTGACATTTTAATGAAATTTCTCTTTCACAGGCCAGGCTTTTCCTAAGGGCGCAATACAGAAAGCCAGTCCTTTGTAGGGAGGGTGAAATGTGACGACATCAAGACCGCACTTTGTGAATGTACGTGAGGTAATTGCGGATAAACGTATTGTAATTAATCATCATAAAATAAATAATGAAAAAAATCGATAATGTTTGTTTGTTCTAAAGTAACAGTTACTTTATCGAAACGTAAATTACAAACATTTAGTAATACATAGAAAAGTTTTACCCCAAGCAAGAAGAAGCTAAAATAGACATATTAGTTAATAGATTTGCCTTTCAGAGAGGTAAAAATAAAGGTAAAGGTAAAATTAAAAATAATGGCAATTTTTTTTATTAATAATATTTGCTTTGCAATGGTTTCTATATCCTACCGCATTGTAATTTATTTTCACGACAACAAGGATCGAACCTAAAATCTCTATTTCACCGACGTAACCTTATTAAAAACCATTGCCTTTCTGAAATATAAAAGCAAACGTTAAGAAAATTCTATCATAAATATTACCTTTGCTTAACGCAGGATTTCACTATAAATAATTTAAAAGCTTTCAAGAAATTCGCAATTAACGTGAACATCAGTTGGTATAACATTCGTTTTAAATAAAATGTCTTGCATTTCTTGTTCGAGACAGCGTCAGTTAAATTTTAACTGTGATTGCATTCCCGTTGTCGTGCTGTTTCGTTCCAGAACATTCTCATCATATTGCATTAAATACTTTAATTGTCAAGTGAAATTAAATATGAAACTATTATTGTAAAGTCAAATTTTAAAAAAGTATTTTAATTTATAATTCATTTAATAATATATTCGCGATTTTTTTTATCCTCCGGTTACAGGTATGGAGAGCCACCCCTTAAATTGTATTTTCATATAAAATGGAGTCTATAAGTTGCATCTAACATTGGTTTATATTGCGCAGTATTTTAAACGTGATTAACGCACATACAAGTAGATAAACAGACAGAAAAAATCTAACCATGCTTTTGGGGTCTACAGAATATATACATTGCATAGCAATTACTATTTTTAAAAATACTCAATGTAGAGAAATGGCTTGATTACTGTATTATTATATTATGTAAAGATAGATAAAAACGTAATAATACAATTGTAAAAAAACACAAGCTTTAGATTATGATACAGGAAAAAGTCACTTCAAAAGTGGGATACGGGACGCTTTGGCACATTACTGATGCTTCCCTTTGAAGCTTACCACTCGCATTTAGTTTTGTTTTTCTTTATGGCTGTCAATAAGGAAGAGCGGTCAATCTGCTGTTTGAAGCGGATACTTTCAAAGAGCTTGTAGCGTATCTCTTCCAGGGTCGGATTGGTTATCCACATTTTTCTGTTTTTTTTTTCTTTTATTAGCTTTAGAAATTGATAATAAATTATTAATATTTTGGGACATTTACATTTCATAATTATATTCACATTTTCCTGAAATTTTTATTGGCCTTGCCTTAGTAAATGATTAATATTTTGGGACCTTTAACACTACGCCATCTAGCCCCAAACTAAGCAAAGCTTATACTAAACTCGATAACTGATAGTCTATTGAAACAAACTATTTTGTAAATAAATACATATTATACTCTTAAATAGATAAACACCCAGACAGTAGAAAATTACAATGTTCATCGCATCATAATTTTTTACTCGCGGGGATCAAACCCTCACTCCTTCAGCGCCATAGACCACATCCACTGCACCAATCAGGTTGGCAAGTGTTTTTTCCTCCTGTTTGATGATTTAAATGTAAAATGGTTCATACAACCTTCATAATCGCCTAACAATTGAAAGGTTTTTGGTTGGATTCCTTGAGAGACGTAAAATGTTAATTCTTATAACGCAAAAAAAAACAGCCAAGTGCGAGTCGGACTCGCGCACGAAGAGTTCCATACCGTTAAATTTTTCTTTATATATATTTAACTATTTATTTTGATAAGTAATTCAGAACTAAATTTACTGAGAATTTTTGCAGCAGTTGTATACAAATACGTATATAATATGTATATAATTTTGATGGACTGCATCTTTGTAGATGCAGTTTTTGTTTCCATCAAAATCGGCATCTACGCATTACGTCTTATCTTCATTATTATTATTATCTATGGCTGTCAACGCTTTCCTTAATCAATAATACAAAACAAAAACGATATGAAGGAAATAATTTTATAATTATATATTTATTAAATTTAATCAGCATTTCCTATTCGAGACCGAACAAGATTATTATAATTAAATCTTTCACGTACTTAATTCCTACCGTCATATTTTACATGACCTTTAACAGTTACTTACAAAGAGAAGTATTTAATGTATAAGAATAATAATGATGTATCAATAAATCACAAAGTACAAAAGTTAATTTCGTATGAATCGCGAAGAATGAGGAAGTAAATATAAAGCATGTGCGACAACGCATTCACCGCGGAAAATGAAGATCCTGATTATAATTGCGTATTATCTATCCCGTTCCTTTTACTTTAATCATTTTGTAGTAAGTATAGTGTAAAAGTCATTACTTAATTTTATTTTATTATGCGATAATTTGGAGTTTGTTTGCAGGTAAATATGATTTTTATTTAGTTGCAAGATGAAACTTTCATCTTGGAATAGCCATAAAATATGTAATCCGGTTTTGGGAAGCAAAATTACAAAGAAAAGTTCAAAATTTCAACTACACGTTTAAATTTCAATGTCGAGATCGCTAGTTACTTGATATTATATTCAATCCCCAATCAATCATGCTTAAGATACAGCTTAAACCTCATTCCTTTTACCATTTCTTCATATTCCTTATAGTTTCAGATTTGGCCCTGAATATCTGCTTTGATCACCTTGTATAATATACAATAGATATAGATAGATCGTTCAGTATCGGAGCACATTTAACCCCTTAATACATCACTGTCAGTGTACTATTATGCATTTTTCCAATTTTACAGTACACTTCACACTAGCATATTCACTGATCCAAGACATATAACTACATACTTGTGAGAGATCGTAAAAAATTAACTAAAGATAAAATGATTAATAGAACGCCTTAAATTACGTCAATGTTTTAATTTATTATTTACTAGCCGTGTAGCGTGTATTTTCATCCGCATAATTTCTGATCACGTAACAATTTCAGAATTAAAAGTAGCCTATATGTTACTATGACCGTTAATTATGTAAACCAAGTTTCTTCATAATGTTTTCATTAGTTTTTGCGTGAATGAGTAACCAACGCACATAAATACATCACCAACTTTCACATTTATAATATTAAGATTGTATACTGACAACAAAATTGATTTTATTTCACATAGATTAATGAAAATCTCATAAACAATAATTTGATGTTGTTAATGTTTCAACATACTTATTTGAAATATCCTTTAGAACCTACGTTCTGCTACCATATATATTTCCTTCATTAACATATAAATGATTAACGATCCATCCATCCATCTGCGGTATTTCCGAACAAATTCGACATTGGGGCCTTCAAGAGAAGAGCGTATTTGTCCATCAAAGGCCGGTAAAGCACCTGTGATACCCCCGGTGTTTCGGGTGTTCACGGTAGTGACAACTTAACATCAGGTGACCGACTTTCTCCTTTGCCTGCTCTGCCATAAAAAAAAATCAATTTTTCAATCTAACAAAAATTTTTGCCAAAAAATAGAGTCGACTTCCTCGCTCTAAAAAGTAGAAAATAACTTTTATTTCATTTTTGTTGAAATCTATTATCAATCGATATTACAAAGTCGGTGTAAAATCTTGATAAATTGAAAATAGATAAAGGCATAATTCTATTTTTTGACAAAAATTCTTATTTTTCCCATTTTAGTGTCCCGTGGAGGGTAATCACATCATCTAGTCACAATTCAGTTGATATATACATACATCATTAAACCTTAACCGCAGAGCTTATTCCGTTGATTTTCGATATCTTCCACATGGATGATCAGACTTAAACCAAATTTATATGGGACTACACTGGAAATCTACTCTTTCGAATGCAAAAATAATTTTTAAAATCGGTCCATAAACGCCGGAGATATGTGGTAACGTACATAAAAAAATACGTTCGAATTCCTTTTTTTTAAAAGTCGTTTAAAAATAGTACAATATTTACAATCTTAGAGACTTCAAAGATATCCCCCGTAGCGATACTTTTAATTAAATAAGATTAGTGGCCTTGTCCCTATTTTGTCCATTTATCCTCATTAACTTTAAAGTAAATTGATTGACTTGATTTAAAGTAAAATGAAACCCAAATCGTCATTGAGGGGGAAGTCAATAAACACGTTTAAAGTAGATTTTACAAGTGGTTTCAAGTCGTCTCATTCCTCACTTCTATAATCGAAAAGGAAGATATGTGTATATTTTTCATAATATAGGTTAAATCCCGGAGTTACCACGGTATCAGAAGTAACGCGGGTGAAACCACGGGGCGAGTCTATTATAAAATATTAAATATACGACATTGAATACATTTTTCATCTATAAAATACTGATAATCCTTCATTCAGCATTCATTTTTCGAATTTAACTTTTGTTCACATAATTATACATTTATCGTAAAACCTTCACATCATATTACATGAATCTTTTCCCAAATTATGTCCACTAAAATAATTCGTAAATATCCATCCCGCATTAATAATCGTATATTTCGGCGTGCATTAGCCTAAAATAACATTTGACATACATCGTATGAATGTAACGTAAATGGTTACCTCACATGCGAGTATAAATCGCAGAAACTGTGCAATTAGTCCGTTTTAGTTTTAATGGATCCATTAGCTGAGCTTTTTTGGCCTGCTCCATCAACTTTGTTCGTAATGAGTTAAATGATAAAAATGTTATAATTATTCGTTTGTTGTTTATGACTTGAATTTGTAATGCTTTTTTAAACATGATTTTGTTTTTTGACGCAGTATATAAAAGCAAGTTATTTTATACATTCTGGGTGTTCATTTATTCATAGTACCTATGTTTGTTTTCACAAAAATGTATGTTTTAGTATGTCTATCAGTTATCCAGTTTCCATAGTACAAGCTTTGCTTAGTTTGGGACTATATTGCGCAGTGTTAAATGTCCCTGAATATTTATTAATAAAAAACTGGAAATTTACGACGCATTATATTAAATACACTTTTCATCTATAAAATAATGATAATTCTTCATTCAGTATTAATATTTTCGAATTAATCCGTTTTGTTCAAACTATGTCCACTAATTATGTCCACTAAAATAATTCGTAAATATCCATCACGTATTAATAACCGTATATTTCAGCGTGCATTAGCTTGAAATAACATTTGACATACATCGTATGAATGTAACGTAAATGGTTACCTCACATGCGAGTATAAATCGCAGAAACTGTGCAATTAGTCCGTTTTAGTTTTAATGGATCCATTAGCTGAGCTTTTTTGGCCTGCGCCATCAACTTTGTTCGTAATGAGTTAAATGATAAAAATGTTACATCCATTCGTTTGTTGTTTATGACTTGAAATTGTAATGCTTTTAAACGTGACTTTTTTTTTTGACGACCCGATTGGTGTTGTGGATACAGCAATGGTCTATTGCGCTTGGAGGGTGTGAGTTCCATCCCCACGAGTAGAGAATTATTATGTGATGAACATTGTATTTTCTACTGCCTTGGTGTTCATTTATTTATAGTATCTATGTATTTACAAAAAAGTATGTTTTAGTAAGACTTCAGTTATCTAGCTTCCATAGTACAAGCTTCGCTTAGTTTGGGACTAGATTGCATAGATTGCATTGTTAAAATATATCCCTGATTATTTATTTCTAAAGAAAACTGGAAATTGTAGGTCAACGGCTGTGTTTTGCTTACATAAATTTAAGAATAGTTAACCAATCTTTGAGCCAACTCAATTTTGGGGTTGTACTTAAAGGTATGACATAATTGTTTTTAAGCAATTCCTACAATATATAACGTCACTATTTATTTAAGGATAGGTTAATAAAAACCGTATAATTTATGCACAATTTTAACACGAAAGTAAAGGTCAATGGCTTATATTTATTGTTAAAATATGTCAGTCAGTTTTCAAAAAAGTATAAAAGACAATGATGTTTACTGGAACACGTCTAATTTATATTCCACTAAGATACCCTTCTCTTCAATGTAATATCTTGTTTAACAATGTAAAGCTCTCCAGAAGTGCATCTTATAAGCAATTCAACAAACTGTGACAATTCTTAAGAACGCACCGTCCGTAATTGGTACAATTTCACAGTGTCACATCCTTGCGCCGTTCGTTTTTACACTTCAAATTTTTCCATTGTTAATAGGAACCTCGTTTGTTCTAGATTTTTCTAGAACGTGTGAAAACAATTTTAACGATACTGCGTTTTGCTTGGCCCCTTTTTTATGTAACAGCAGGCAAGTGGAGCATACGGTTCACCTGACGTTAAGTGACTGACCGCAGCCCATGAACATCCAAGTATCCAAGAACTCATAAGTTATAAGTTTCAATATCCAAGAACATATAAGTTCATAATCAGTTTCCTTTTATTATTATTCATGACTTTCTGCGCCACCTATCTTTTTGTGTTATGTGCTTTAATTCCGTCCGATAGGTTGCCTGGAAGAGATCGCTCTTTAGCGATAAGGCCGCCTTTATAGCCCATACTTAAATGTTGTTTCATTATACCTCAAATGTCCTATGTTTTAAAAATGTGGTGATAAATAAAGTGTATTGTATCCACAACAAACCGTCGCAGATCCCTTGCGGGCTTGAAGGATGGGGAGGAGATAGGAAGATGATTAATGATGGGAAATTAAAAGAGGAGAACATGATGGGAGAGGAATGGGATAGGAATACAAGCCTCCGGGCATCCGCTGCACGGTACCCGCCCTTTATTTTCTATCCGAAATAAAAATCTCCTCTCAAATCCTGTTAACACCCATTTTGTCATCCACGAATCCTATTCTAACCCTTCCTTCAAGCCGGCAAGGCATCTACGACACTTTGCTGTTGTACACGTTCATAAGCTGCGGTCAGTCACTTGACATCAAGTGAACCGCATGCCCCGCTTGCCTGTTCTAGCAACTTTTGGTATTTCGGGTGTTCATTTACTTTGGTGTTCATTCAATATGAGGTGAAGGTGTGGTCAAGCTCGTTTCTCCATTTTTAAAACAAAACAGGGAAAAATTTAAGCCAACAACGTCAACTATAAAGGAGGTAACTCCTTTTTTCTTTGTTAATAAGAACTACGAAACTACTTGTTTGTATCTCAACGTATGACGTGCCGGGTTCTGACCTATGTCTAAATCAAATAATTATTTGATGATTACGAATAATTCCTACTAATCTAAAAACTCAAAGTTTGTGTGTTTGTGTGTAAATCACACCGTAACTCGTAGGATTTTGATGATATTTTGAGAAGAATTGCTGTACAAAGTTTCATCAAAATCGGTCCTGTAGTTTCGGAGTCTTTTCAATACAAACAAACAAACAAAGAATCTCTTTTAACTCTTTATAATATTAGTAGAGTAAAGATAAAAAGAAATGTCATATAGTATTTTTTTCATTTTAATTGGCATAAAATGTATCCTATCATATACTAAACCCCGTGTTTCATACATAGGCAAGCCATCACGTACCTTTAATTCAAACGTGCCGAATCGTAATCGAAAAGGAACGGACTGATTGGACGATTAATAAATCGTTTGTGAAAATTCTTTATACTAATATTATAAAGAGGAAAAGTATGTTTGGTTGTCATGAATAGGCTCAAAAACTACTGGACTAATTTTAAAAATTCTTTCACCATTCGAAAGCTACGTTATTCACGAGTAACGCAGGCTATATTTTATAGGCTATATATTTAACATTGTATTACGGGAGCGTATCAGCCAGTAATGTAAACAAAATATTATATAAATTCTTCATTATTCTGTATTTAACCTTTTTTAATGCCAGGACAAGGTTAATGAATATTTGAATAATTGAGCGGAAAAGTACCATATATTTAAAACTCAAAGGTAACTGACTGACATATTGATCTATCAACGCAAAGCCCAGACCGCTTGACTGATCAGCATCCGCTAAGTAAGGATTTTATTTTACTTGCATTTCACAATAAAATTACCGAGTATCTATATATTTTATCCTCTTTTACGTAAAATTGTTATTTAACAAATTTGGTCTTATTTTCTTCCAAACCAAATCACACAACAAATAAAGCTACACAAACGCAAACAGATATAATATTAGCATGGAAGAATCGTGTACAATAAACATTTACACAAGCAATTAAAGCCATACAATATTTTCCGTTTTTCAATATTTGTTCCAAATTCAATTTAACGAATAATCGCTTTCGGGCTATAAATTCATAGGCAAATAGAAACGATGCGTTATTTCAGATATTTGAAATAATTAATATGCATGCGAATTTGTGTGAAAAAGCGTTAGCGTTTGATATTGGCTAATGTGTATTTTAACTGAGCAATTTATGATTCTCGTTTGATACAATATACATAGTTTATTGTTTATTTTAACGCGTGTATTTTCCGTATACAAAATGCCGTTTAACGGATTTTAAATGCGTTTAAAAATAATGTAAAATGCCCCACGATTTCAACCGCGTATATCTGTTTTCCCCGTTCCTGTGGAATTCAATCAAAGTTGGAAGGATTTCGTAGATCGAAGATCGTCTTAACATCTACAAGAGTGCCAAATTTCAGCCCAATCCGTCCAGCGTTGATCTCCACTATGCCAGTCAGTCACAGTATGAATTAGCTACTACGGCTATCTACGAATACACAGACATATTACTCCGTCTTCACAACCGCGGCAAGTGATAATAACTGATAAAAATTAAAAATAATTCTTATACCGTTTTTTCCATTGTTAAATCTTAAAGAAAAAATGTCATGATTATAACGCGAACGTAACCAAACCTACCGTAATATAATATAGAAAATTAGATATGCAATAAGACACTATATTTTTGAAAAATACCATTTTATTAAAGTTGTCAAATATTTATTAATAACAGTTTTTTATTGATCAAATTGCAAATCGGCTCTACACGTATAATAATAAAACAGCTTAAAGCGTTGTAATTCCATGAAAAATATCGCACACAAATTTTAGACAGTTTGGAACTTTTAACAACTGCCTACAGAGGCTTTTGATTATTTGTTAACAAGCTTATGGTCTTACAGAAGGCAATTAGCGGGATACGAGAATGTTCTGCGACCGACATGATAAGTTCACAAACAGTGATTTTTTTATGTAAAAATGTACTATTTATGGTAAAAGAACAAATTCGACATTGGGGCCTTCAAGAGACGAGCGTGTATGTCCATCCAAGGCCGGCAAAGCAAGGCGGCCTGCGATACTTAGGTGTTCATGGGCGGCGGTGTTCATTTACCATCAGGTGACCCACTTGCTCCTTTGCCTGCTCTGCCAAAAAAAAGGCTCTGAAACTACACGATCAATTTGGATGAAAATTTGTACAGCAATTCTTTGAAACCCCAGGAATGACATAGAATAGTTTTTATCCCGAAAATCCGGGAAACTGCTCAGCTAGTCGATGATAATGGAGCATACGGTAGTCGTTACCTGATTTTAAATGATCATTAATGCCCATGACATCTGTGGAATTTGAAGTGTCGTAGGTATGTTGCTTGTCATAACGAGGGGAGGGGTGAGTGAAATAAGTGTGGAAAAATATATTGGGCAAGAATTTGTAAGGTTTACGAATATCTACACATTTATAGATGCACTTACGTCCATTGCATAAGATTTACACTTTATAAGATGTAATATAGGAATTGGCTACCAATAGAACATGCGTGGTGACTTTTGACAAATATTTCAAAAAATATTTTCTTTGACTTTCTCTTCCACGTAGTGTCAATCCCGTAGCATACTGTTATAACACCTATAATATAGCCTATGTTACTCGTGGATAATGTAGCTTTCGAATGTTGAAAGAATTTTTCAAATTGATCCATTAGTTTTTGAGCCTATTATGAACACACAAACAAGGTTTTACTCTTTGTAATATTAGTGTAGATAATTTGTCCATTATTTACATAACAAAACTGAACAAATAATATCCTTTTAAAAAACTGTCTTCCTGCAACTAATTGCAAGACAAAGAATCTTTAAAACTTGACCTATAAAAGATCCCTCAACTCAAACAGAACAATATCAGCTTTCTACCTTCAAAATAAATCTCTCAAGCGCCAGCAATAAACTGAATCTAAGTGTCACATCGGAAGGTTTATAAATCTGTACAAGTGAAGGGCTAGTCTTGTTATGGCGATTAGCGATTAGCGATAAGCGATAAATTACCAATTTTGTTTTTTTTTTTATGGCAGAGCAGGCAAAGGAGCAAGTGGGTCACCTGATGTTAAGTTATCACCGCCGCCCATGAACACCTGAAAAACCGGGGGTATCGCAGGTGTATTACCAGCCCTTGATGGACAAATACGCTCTTCTCTTGAAGGCCCCAATTACTGAAACAACACTCAATCTTAAGCAATTTTTTAATGTCATACGGTCATTATCATACTTTGTTGATGATTTGAATGCACTCCAATCTAGAATGAACTCTAATATAGCAGGTTGTCAATAGCACAGGTTAGAAAATAGAAGGCAGATGGAGTATGCCGAAAAATTAAGTGACGCTGACTACTCGTTCGTACACGTGCATATCTGTGACATGTTACGTCAAACTAGACAAGGGTTTTGTATTTGTTTTTCGGTGTCATTCCAGTCTTCGGCGCACCCCGTCTGCCTTTTATTCTCTATTTATTTATTTATTTATTTATTTATTTATACACTTTATTGTGTTGAGAAATACAAATTGTA
>LQNK01000083.1:28658-74032 GCA_001586405.1 Phoebis sennae | reverse complement strand
TTTCTTGAAAATATTAAATGTACAGACACGGCTAGTCTACGATTTTATTATATGTATAGATATATATTTTTTTTAATGTGAAGCAGCGGATGTAATTATATATATAAAAGTAAGGATTACATCTGCATTACCATAGACAAAAATAAAGCATTTCATTTCATAATAGCGGCCTTTGACCTATAGTTATTTTTAGCGTTGAATAGAGATCGCTCACTGAATGCTAAGCTGGTTGTTATTATTATTATAACCTTTATTGAACTTATGTTTCAATGTTTAAAAATAGGGTTACCTCTTACAATTCTAATTTAAGCTCAACTAGCTGTGCCCCGGTTTCACCTGCGTATATAGCAAGAATTAAAACATCCTATGTTCTTCTTCTGGTGTTAAGCGAATTTTGTACTTATTGGTCAGTTAGTGTTACAACACTACTTATTGGACAGTTAGTGTTACAACACTACTTATTGGACAGTTAGTGTTACAACACTACTTATTGGACAGTTAGTGTTACAACACTACTTATTGGACAGTTAGTGTTACAACACTACTTATTGGACAATTAGTGTTACAACACTAAATCTTGATCTGCTGGACGCAGATAGTATAAAGAGGTAAGATTAGTTTGTTTGTTTGTATTGAATAGGCTCAAGAACTACTGGACCGTTTTAAAAAAATCTTTCACCATTATAAAGCTACATTATCCACGAGTAATATAGGCTATGTTTTATTTTAAAAAGAGGTTTCGTAAGATATTTGGGGTTTTTGGACACAAGGTGTCAAAAATGAACCAGAATACGCTATATATTATGGCACGGGAGCGAAGCCGCGTGGAACAACTAGTAATAAATAAATTAATTATTGCATATATTACAATCTCTTTCACTTATCATTCACACATATCAATACTTTAATAAGCAAATAATAATTTTTCCCACTACAAAGTACGAAAAACTTAATTAATTTAATTAAATTCACTTGAAATTATTAAAAATACGTTAATATATAACTTCTCAAACGTATAAATTAATTTAAATTATTGCATACAGTATTTATATTTATCGATCACCCAAATCAATCAGTGAAAAAGCATAATTTCTCGTAACAAACACATAAAAACTTAATTAATGAATTTAAATTATTAAATTATTCCGTTCGATATGAAAGATAAAAACCTTAATTACGTAGAAATTTTGATCGACACCTCCATATTCAGATCAAAATTACAGCAAAGTCGATTTTAATGATACAATTTCAAAGAAAAAATCTGCTTTAGGCGAGTGACCGCCAGATCAAACCAAATTGTATCGTGATTTGTATAAAAAATAATTTTTAATTGTATGTATATAATCTATACTAATAGTATAAAGCTGAAGAGTTTGTTTTTTGAACGCGCTAATCTCAGGAACTACTGGTCCGATTCGAAAAAAAATTTTAGTGTTAGATAGCCCATTTATCAGGGAAGGCTATAGGCTATATATCATCCCGATATTCCCGCGGGAGCGAAGCCCTGGGGCGCAGCTAGTTATAGATAGATATTATAGGTACTAAACATACTAATATTATTAAAAGTTTGGATGTTTCTATATCAATCATGCCGCAACTCCTGAATGAATTTTGATGAAATGTTGTGGATCTATCAACGCACAGCCCAAACCGCTGGACGGATCGGGCTAAAATTTGGCATGCAGGTAGATGGTATGACGTAGGCTAAGAAAGGATTTTCATTAAATCCCACGGGAACGGGGAAAATATATATACGCGAGTGAGACCATGGGGCACAACTAGTCTATACTATAATATTATAAAGAGGAAATATTTGTTTGTTTGTTTCTTTGTTTGTATTGAATAGTCTCCGAAACTACTGGGTTGATTTGGATGAAAGTTTGTACAGAGATTCTTTGAAACCCCAGGAATGACAGGAAAAAAAATATTAAATATTCATAAAACGAGTTAGCCATACATAAGAAGTTCTAAAAAGATAATAATTCTAATTTCTTTATTCTATTTAATTTTAAGAATTTTGGGCGTAATAAATAAAGTAAAAAATTAATTAATGAAACATATTTTAAACAATTTGTTAACCATTCAAAACAGTTAAAATTGCTTTAAACTCTTAAAATAATCGTATAAAATCAAGCTGAAATAAATTCGGGTGCACTAACTCGATCAGGCAACTCAAGACGTGCAAGTAATTGAGTTTGGGATTTATTTCGGAAGAGATAATAGTTTTCAGAGATCCCTAGGGAATGGTTAACCTCAAAACCGAACCTAAAAATAACATTTAATTACTTTTTTCCTTTGAAATGTTCGAAAAACCTATTGTTTGTGTATATAATCGGAATTTGTAAGCTCCATTTTATTTTAGACAGAAAATTCGTGGTAAATCGTATATGCTAAACAAACAATAACTTTAATTTTTTCAATAGAATTAAATTTAGAATACACTTCGTTTTTAAATGTAAATATAATCATAATAATAGCTCCTCTGACTGATTTCGGCCATAGTGGTCAATCTCAACAGAGACTAGCCAGCTGCGCAGGAGATATTATACTGCACAAGTGTACGCGCGAACACAGTTGCCTATTTTCTTTCATAACCGCATTTGAAATAAAACATTTTTATTATCATTTTATTGTTAAAGGGAAGCAATTATGTACTATTATTCAATAAAGCCTGCTCTCCAACCATCCATAAAAGCTCCTCTCTCTCTTATTCATTCACCGCGGAACCTTATTCTATACATCAGACACACACTTTGCCATTCTTGTATATTCGTCGTGCCAAAACGTATCACCCATTAGCAAATTAAATAATTCTTGCGTTTTTTCCGGGCACAATTAACACATATTTATAAAATTTGGCTTCCAAATTTGGCACATTTTCTTACGCTTTTATGAGGCACGTCTGCGTGTTTTATGATGCGGGATCTTGGGAATAAATAAATAATTATAATAATAGCTCCCCTGACCGGCCATGGTGGACAACCTCAACAGAGACTTGCCAGCTGCGCAGGAGATATTATAGTGCACAAGTGTACGTGCAAACACAGGTACACTCTCTGTTCCTTTACTCTCATAACCCGATGGGACGGCAGACCGACTCGACCGGTGAGAGATCAGGCGCAGGACCGACGGCGACACGTGCTCTCCGAGGCACGGGGGTGTTCCTACACCACCATCTTCCAATATACTGCGATTTAAAATCAAACATAAAACAAAAATATATACAATGAAGTCTTACCTTTTATAAATAAATATACTCGGACATTTAAACAACGCCATCTAGTCCCAAACTAAGCAAAGCTTGTACTATGGAAACTAGATAACTGATACACATACTTATAATTTAATTAATTTATTATACATATAATTTTAGATTTTAGTTACATACTTTAGATAAATTAAAACCAAGACGGCAGAAATCATAGTTTTCTAGTGGGGATACGTGGGAATCGAACCGATACCCCCTGTCGCAATGGACCATTGCCACATCTACTGCACCTATCGGGTCATCAGTTATATTAATATCATCTTAAAATACTTGACAATTTGTTTTTTACTAGAACATAAATTATTTTATCGTAGTTACATATCTACCAGACGAGCTAAAAATAGTTTCGCTATTCTAATATTTTAGATACTTGAGAAAGCCCTTGGCAAAACTATAATTAATACCGTTATTAAAATCTCAAGTTGTCTAGCCGAGCCAACGTTTTAGAAGATTAAAAACTTTGCCAAGATTATTTTGCCTATTGTATCTACATTGATGTAAAAGCAATGATATAATCAAATGTATAGATATATCTTATATTCATAGAAGATTACCGTGAAAAAATGCGACCATCAATGACAATGTCGACTTTTGACAATCACTTCATAGTTGAACTTAAAACTCTTTTATTTTCGAGTTCTTACCTATGATATGATAGTTTCCTTTTATATTTTTATTTGCAGAATGGTTCGTGCATTTTCTAATTACAGACGAAGGCATTTTATAGCTTTTTGTCGTAACCAAGCCATAATTGCTATGTAAAGTTCTGTCAACAATCGTTCGTAACCAAGGGAGTGTGGATACACATGTGTCAATTTGAAATCTTATAATTAGCGTGCTAGTAACATATCTATAGTTATATTATAGACCTATAATTACCTATAATTACTATTTATAGACCCCAATTTGAATGCAAGCGATGACGGGGGCAGAATATAGTCAGTTGAGGGAAAAAATTATGAAAAAAAAATAAAAAATTCTAAACAATATAATTACAAATTAATCTACACTATTATTATAAAGAGGAAACCTTTGTTTTTTATTTTGGTTATAATGAATATGCTTGTTATACATGGACCTAGCATGCGAATTGCAAGGCATAGACTATGATGAAATCCCTTGTGAGAACAGTCTTTCGCAACATCGGTGACACCTGCGCTCGCACCTGCACCAACCACCCAGCGACCCAGGGAACATCGGCGTCGTGGTACCATGGAGGCACCACTCTTCGGTCACACTTCGACCAATGTAGTCGTAATTAGAAATAACTTTAGATATAACGTACCAATGTAATTTTTATTAATTAATTAAATTATTTAATCAAAGTTTGGTTTTTTTTGCGCCTCCTGAACTCGCTCAGGTTAATTTGCTCAAAAACTACTGATAGACTATATTTTATTTATAAACAGACATTTGGTAAAAATTAAAAGAATTGTTTAGACGCATTAATTGTCTTGTAGCCAAAATCTTGTCCGATAACATCAACAAGAAATGTGGAATTGACTTGTAATGTATCTAAAAAAAATATTTGAGAACATTTAAATAAAACGTTGCCAAAATCATTGTGTGAATTTGACATTAACGTAAAAGCAAAAATAGTACTTCCATTAGCATTGTTATTACAGGGTGACACTATTCATATGAGAATTGTAATTGATAAAGTACAGTCGGACGGAAACACCTCTTAATATATAAATTGGATAGATTATTTTGTGCTGTGTGGTGACGGGTTAGAATACGTGTGTCGCTACCCCATTTCTACCCGCGGGTGCCGTAAGAGGGTAATTCTGCATAACAGCAATCAATTGCTTCAGCAATCGACCGAGTTCTAGAGAGACCGAGCACCGGTGAAATCACTCCTCCCCCTAGCAGAAAATAGGCGTGTAGTATTGCACTGTGTTTCGCATGATGAGCGTCCCGATGGCCCGTATTCCCACACTATTCCTCTCACATCCTGTTCCACAGCTGTCCTAACTTCTCATCATTAGTCCTCTCGGTTTTCTTCCATTCCTCCAAACCAGAAACGCATCTGCTCACTTTGATGTTCCAGATGTTCATAGGATGCGATGAGTCACAGGTGAACAGCATGCTCCGCTTGCCTACTGATACATAAAAATCACAATTCTTAAAAAACATTACAAAATTTTTGCACATTAAAACTTTGGAATTTGAATTATTTTACAAATTCATAGGTTTTAAAGCTAAATAATAAGTCAACGAAGAATACATGAAGTTTAAAGACGTGTTAGTAGGCCCTTACCAAAATCTACTGATTATCATCTACTGATTATAGGATGCTCTGTGACGCAGTGGAGTAACGATATCCGTAGGGTAGCTTGTCTTAACTGGAGGCAAAAAACTGAAGACCGAGCTCAGTGGCGTGGCTTATGAGAGGCCTATATCCAGCAGAGAACGAATATGGGCTGAAGAGAGAGAAGAATCTATAATTAAACATTGTCAATGAACATTATAGGTCGTTAGGAAGACTATAGTCTATCTGCGGATGTAACCGCGCAGCAGAACTAGTAAAATTTTAAATAGTAAGTCTACATCATTGTTACTACAGAGTAAGTACGGATCGTCTATGTAACAAAATCGTAACTGGTATGAAGTACATTCGCGTAGTAAAGTCATTTATTCTTTGAGGAATAACTCGTCAAGTGTACTGCATATTATAAAATAGTGAGGAATAACTCGTCAAGTGTACTGCATATATTAAAATAGCCTGCATATTATAAAATAGTGCTTCTGCCCGCAGTTTCGTTCACGTTAAATTTGGGGGTTTTAGATAAATAAAAAGTAATCTAATTCTTGATAAGACCTACATATAACATAATATGACCTATTTTAACCTAACCTAACCGAAGTTAAAACTTGCAAATAAAAAAAAATATGTTTTGCGGGTGCGAAATTATATGCTTTAACTATTGAGCGACCAATATATTGTGTAAAAATTGAATTTAAGAAGAAATAAACTTATTTTCAATTGTTAATGCTAAGGATAATACAGCCAAATTGAAGATGTAACCTCCTAATGAATTTTTGAAATCTATCCATTACTTTTGGCTAGTATAGTATTATATTATCTGTGTTTTTGGTGTTACTTATAAACATATACACCAAGATTTCCTCTTTTAGGATCATAACATACGATTTTTCATTTAATGACGTTATTATTTTGCCCTCGTGTAATCACAAACACACATTTGTTCGTATTTTTCGAAGTGCCCCGATTATTGTTTACCATCAGATAAATTGCCTATTCGTTAGCCTTGTATAAGAGAAAGCAAGTTTTTATTACGCTCATATAATTGAAATAATATTAGGAACATAACATAAAAAATAATCTTCCTCTGGAATCTCAATATTAAAAAAAATGCATCCAAATATGAGTTGTTTTAAAACTTAGAAAGATTATAGTCTGACATTGACCTTTAAGTTTTGATTTCTCCAAACCTACCCATTTTCTAAAACAACTCTTTAAAGGCGCAATTGCATTGGTTGTTAAATCAGTCCTTTGCCCGAATAAGGAAAGTTCCACTCGACATAACGACCAATGAAACTGGGCATGTAGGGTATAGCATGCATAGCAGAAATCCCCCGCACCCCCAATGCGAGCTCCAACGACCAGTGAAGACGAGTATCCCATTGCGAAGACAGTATGGCATGCGTAACAGAAATCAGCCACACGCGGTTTCAAACGATCAATGAAAATGCGTCTTTAAAGATACTACCCAGATTTCACAAATAACGCAAGATTGATTAACTCTCCAGTATTATAAACAGCATTAAAAATATAACGTTACATCACGTACTGTTATAAATCATTGTTTAAAAAGTGAAAGAAAACAATTATAAACAGGATTGCGGAAATGTGGTACATTTGGGATGAACTAAATTAAAATCTGTTGATTCCAGCAATTGGTGATTACATCTCAATAGTAAAAATCAGGGCTGTCCAAACAACTAGAAAAAATTTAATTACTTTAATGATTATTCAAAAATTAACTGAACCTAAAAAAGAATTATTTTTCAAAAATAATAAAAGTTTAATCAATCATACAATAATTTATTTATTTGCACAAACATGAATAATACAGGTCCTAAAATAATTTCAATAAATTTGCCTACATATTCGAATACATCATAACATTAATATTTAGTAAATAATGACAATTACGAATAATTAAAACACAAATAATAAATAACAACAATATCAATTCAATTCAATTATTTTCAATTTATGTCAAAAAAGAAAAAAAAGCGTCAAAATTGGTTATTAATAGTCCAAAAAGAGACTCGATGACTCATGGAAAATATAATTTTTTTCAAAAAAGGACACGTTAGTCAGTGTCTACAGGAATACAAACTATAAACTATCTTTCGCCATCAGCTGATAGTTCACAATTTTGCACAGCCCTAGTTTTTACGACTATTTTATCAACAAATCCATCAAATTAGCACATTTTTACATCCGTTCGCAACATAATATTTATTTGTTGTCGACAGCTACATCTCAATTATATAAATTATGACTATCAACAAATCTAAAAAATGGGACCCAGTTATTTGCTAGCAAACACATTTCATAAAAATAACACACATTTGCTTAGAGTTAAATTTTAAAATAAATTATTTACTACGATCAATAAATCTTTGTGATATATCGCATTGAATATTATACATGGGAATTTTGTGTTACTTCTTATACGCAATCAACGTCTTTAGATGTGCGTATATTCCGTTGAGAGACCTACCCTTTACCTCTAAGAATCCGATAATTCGGGTGGGTATACAAGAACCAAATATATTTCCACTTAAATAAATCCTTTACACTATAAATACACATATAATGTGTATGCTATAATTTGGGAATGATCCCCAGCAAAAGAAAAAACAGCATACCGTAAAAAAATACCTTGACAGTTACATAACAAAATCCTAAAATTGATTTGGTAAAAACATCGTTAACTCTAGAAAAAAACTTATTAATCGCGTTTTACACTTCAATACCAAAATTATCAACAATTCACAAACAAATTTTCTCCCCGACTGTCCTATTGGCCGTCGTCCAAGCGTTTGATGTCTCGAATGTAGCCAAAACCCGAAACCTGTACATTCCTGCACGATATTACATTATTGTTTTAATACATACCGTAATGGAACACTTATCTATTAATTACATTAAGCTGAAGAGTTTGTTCGTACGCGCTTACCTCACGAATTACTGTTGTTAGATATATTCCATTAATCGAGGAAAGCTATTGGCCAGGGCCAAAAATGCTGTAATATAAAATAATGAAAACGACTAATGAAGTAGAGTACTGTACTGATCAAATATAATAACAATTTAACTAGTGGTTCGCTCCGAGCTAGACCTCACTTTGTAATGTATAATTCGAGACCTTTCCTCTTTCCTGATCTTTCCTTACCTGTGATACCACACTCAGCTATATTCCTATGAAAATCGTCACAAATTACTTAAATATTTTAAATATCCTCGGACAAACCTATCTCAAGATTTTTTTTATCTTTACTATTTCGTAATAAAAAAATTAATCTAGATCGAAAATAGAACTATACTCAAGTTATCGTCTAACAAAGTTTTTCATACTTACATACAAATATACAAACATACAAACGCATCTTGATTCTGAGACTTCACTTCACACGGTGAACAAATTGATAACGAAAACCACAGATAATAATATAATACTATACTAAAACTATCGGTGTTTTAATTCGCTTTTGAGAGTTACTTAGATTTGTTAAATGCAATTTAATGTCGCTGTGACATTGGAAATATTATGAGGATGGCTTTTATGAAACCAGTTGCAAGTGTCGTAAAATTATCGGAATTTTATAGTTTATTTGATGTTTGTTTGTGGGTAATAAAATTTATTATTGTTATTAAATTGTTTATACTTAACCAAGGTAAATAAGTTTGTCACTATGCTAATATATATTTAAAAGTTAAATAAGCTGTGATTATTTAAGGTGTAAAGATTCAACTATTTTATAGACTATATCCTTACAAACACGAAAATAATTTGGAAATCGTCAAAACTCTAACATGAAATGAAATGAAATGAAATGAAATTACTTTAATCACAAATACACACAACAACAAAAAGTTCTGCCCAAAAAGACATTTAAAAAATATACAGTCGAATTGAGAACCAGCGTCTTTTGTGAGCCGGTTCAAACAGAACATCTACAACATCAAAGTGTCGCAGATGCCTTACCAGCTTGAAGAGAGGGGATAGGATTAAAGATGGGAAGTTGGAAAAGGAGTAGAACAGGATGGGGAAGAATGGGATGGCAATACAGGCCTCCGGGCACCCGCTCAACGTACGAAACACAGTGCAATACTGCTTCGATCTTCTGGTGAGTGGTAATATCAGCTTGGCCCGATCGTGCAAAGCTGGGTACCCATTCTTTTATTGCTGAAGTTGGAATGCGGCAGAATTACCCTCTGCTGCCTCTTACGACACCCACGGGTAGAAATGGAGGCGACACACGTATTCGAACCTATCGCTACACGGGTAACGGCCGTTCAATAATGTATCAAAGATTATGAATAGATTGTTATGTCAGATTATATGACGTTAGATAGACAAAAATCATAGCAAAGGCTATCCGTCTTTAGGATATTGAAATCAAAGTAAGTGCAAATAGATAGATTTGTCTGACTTTAAGGAAAACAAGGTATAGATAGAATATTGAAAACGGCCGTAAAACAATTTCAAACGTCAAAGTATAAATAGTGTGTCCAAATATTTGACAGTTTTGAAACAAGTCTCGATGTCACATCGCCGAGTGCCCGTTAATTTCGGACATGAAATAAATTAGTTTTCGCTCGATTTCAGTTCAATGTGTCTGAAAGTGTACGTTTTGACGGCTTTTAATTATTGCTTTAAATTTTAAATAGATGTTGGACTGGGCATATAATTATTTTAGTTACGTACGTTGCTCCCAAAATAGTTCGAATAGTATGTAATTATCTACACTAATATTAGAGGAAAACTTTGTTTGTTTGTAATGAATAGGCAAAAACTACTGGACCGATTTTCAAAATTCTTTCACCATTCGAAAGCTACTTTATTTTTGAGTAAAATAGGCTATATTTAATTAATCATCATTTCATTTAGGTACACGCGCGCTGCTTACAAATTCAGTTCTTTCTCTCTCTATTTATACGTATAACTTATCTGTTATTTTAATAATATAACATCAAAGTTAACAGTTTACTCCACTTAGAATCGCCCACATCACACTCAAAGTTACCATTGTAAAACCCAACTCAGGGTCCCAGGATACAAGTGTTTTACTTAGTTTGGGATCCACTGATTCTCCTTGATTAGTATTAACACAGATAATATAATACTATACTAGTATTAATTAGGTTATCTTAAGCATTTTTTCTATAGCGTAAGCTCTTTGATACTAATGTAATTTAACTTTCTGTTTAAATAAAGATATTTCATTTCATTTCAATAATACGAAAGTACATCTAACATTAACATCTCAGTAATAAATAAAGATTGAAATAAACTCACTCGTCCCACGCTCAATGATAGCTAGTATTAATTACACCGCGTGTATTTCATGAGACGTTTGTCATTTAAATGTACTTCTAATTTTAGGACATTTTCTCGAACTGAAGTGTTGCGGCTGATTTTCTGAATGTTTAACAATAGTGATATTGAAAATTTGTTTGTTATGAATGAATGAAAACTCTTTATTATATACATACAAAAATATAAAAAAAAAATGTTACACATAGTAGTAAGCATAAAAAGGCGGCCTTATCGCTATGAAACATTCTCTTCCAGGTAACGCGTGGTAGGAGAGAAAAACAATATAAATATTTAATAGCGAAGTAGGTGCACAACACTTCTAACATTGATAACAATGTTATAAGTGTTGTCGCACATAAGTGCGTTATCGAAAAAAAGCACAGCAACAAAAAATGGCAAATGAGGTCACCCAGTGTATATAACAGCATTCTTGTCTTATATTCCTCGGAAAGCTCTCAAGCTAGCACCATTTTAGGGAGGTGTATGAGGCAAGCTGAAAACTTGTCTGATGCCTCTCCTATTATACCCCGACATGGAACTGCCGACCTGGCTGGTGGCACAAAGATGCATAGCGACGGTCTAGCTCCGAGCGAACCACTAGTTAATTAAGTCTTAAAATAAAACGAGCAGATCACAGGCCATAGTTAGTGAAAATAAGTTATTCAGAATCTTTTAAACGGATTGCAATACAATACCCTTCCCCATCCATTTGCCAAGATATTTAGCGGCATATCAATCAAACCGCTAAATAAATCTCGTAAGCTAAAAGCTTTTTCGCTAGAAATTATGCTTCAGTTAATGGTTTACCGTTATGTTACGTGGGTTGCTTGCATTTGCGTGTAACATATTTGGTTTATAATACAATCCATATGAGATATTATTTTTGTATGGATATTGGATATATGTTTTTTAACAAAAAAAAATTCTTTCACCATTCGATATATATAAATATATATAACATTATGCTACGGGAGCGAAGCCGCGCGGATCAGCTGGTCTACACTAATATTATAAAGAGGAAAACTTGGTTTGTTTCTTAGGTAGTAATAAATAGGCTCAAAAACTACTAACCGATTTTAAAAACTATTTCACCATTCGAAAGTTACATTATCCACGAGTAACATAGACTATATATTTTATAGGCTACTAGCTTTCCGCCCGTAGCTTCGCTCGCGTGGACCCGGCAATTCGATTTTTGAATTTGAAAAAGATTAAATTGACCTTCAACGAACATTTAAAAAAAAGAATTGTCCAAATTGGTCCAATCGTTGTTGAGTTATGCGCTTACCAACACATTTTGCGATTCATTTTTATATATAAGATATATAACATTATGCTCCGGGAGCGCAGCCGCGCGGCTCAGCTAGTCTTTTATATACAGCGTGTATAAGTACAGTAACATAGCTACGCACTTAACTAAAGTGTTGCCAACAATCAATACTTCTTATTGCCCTTTGTGCGGTTGTAATAAAATTTATTTTATAAGTATACGTTTTTTATTTATGTTGTACTCTGTAAGAAATAAATTAGTTTATATCTCGTTGATAATATTGTAGTATACACATCGTAAGTTTAAACTTTTTTAAAAGTAATATTATCACCTTTTTTCAAGGATTTAATAACTAGATCCTTACTAATATTATAAATACAAACTCAGTCTGTCTGTCTGTCTCTTTTTCATGTCTTAAGCATTTGGATGAAATTTTGTACAAAGATTATTTGAAACCAGACAAACGGCATTGGATAGCTTTCATCCCGGAAAACCCAGGAGAACAGGATATAGAAGCGAGTGAAACCGCAAGGCTCAGCTAGTAAAAATATAGCTTTGTTTTTCCCAAAATTATAACATTGTTGTTGATGACGACCCGATTGGCGCAGTGGTTTAGCAATGGCCTATTGCGCCGGAGGGTGTGGGTTCGATCCCGATACCCACGAGCAGAAAATTATGATGTGATGAACATTATAATTTTCTACTACTTGGGTGTTATTTTATCTATATTATGTATGTATGTACAAAAAAAAGTATGATTAAGTATGTCTATCAGTTCTAGTTTCCACAGTACAAGCTTTGCTTAATTTGGGACTAGATGGTTAAATGTCCAGGAATATTCATTTATTTATTTGTTTCCATTTTTATTCGTAATACTATTGTATATTTTATTATTTTTGAATACCAGACAGTCCACAGACCAACTAATCAAACATCTACATAAACCCATAAATAGAGTTCGTTAAAATTAGCTAGCGGTATTTGGAACAAAAATGGAGTATTTCTTAGCCGATCTTAAGTGGCATTTTATTGGTCACAAACCCCAATCTTTATGAGTACATCTGTACTAGGAAAACCGCATGGATTTGCACGTCAAAATTAAGACAGAATATTTGTACAAAGTATTTGTATATCATCGCTTCATAATAAAAAACAAAGCTGCTTTCTCTGTCCCTTTGTATGCCTAAATCTTTGAAACTGCGCGACGGATTTTGATACGGATTTTTTTAGAAGATAGAGTGAAAGAGAAAGTTTTATAAGTCTTTCAGCCTATTCATTACAAACAAAAGAACAAACAAGCAATCAAAAATTTCCCTCTTTTTAATATTGGTGTAGATAATACGGCATTAAAATATATACATGTTCGTTCGCTTTGTATATAAGAAAAAACTTTAGTATATTATATATCAGGTAAAATAGGCCACAGTCGGCTACACCCTGTACATACTACGTACATCTTTATAAGGGATGTTCAAACGGGTCATTAAACTGGCCGAAAGTCAGCAAATGCCCCAGTGACATGCACTGGTAATCACCAGTGCATGTTAGTGGGGCATGCGTGCGTACTTAACTACGTACCAATCTTGTGTTTATTGTAAGAATGTTCTGGAACAATTCTTTTTGCGATGTAGATTTAAGTGCTGTTGAAACAAAACCGTCGAAAAACTACAGTTGATTTTTAGTTTTAAAGGTTTATAAGATAAATGATATTTGAACCTTCTGTATCGTTGAATGAATGAATGAAACTCTTATATGCACACAAAAATATTAAAAATATTAAAATGTTACACATAGTTCTATGCATAATCGTTATACATATTATATTAAAAAAAAACTATTAAAAAATACCGGATGTTTTCTATGCAGTCTTGAAAAAAATAGGGGATTCATAAGACACATACAGGGTATGATAAAGAGTGTACAATGTGGTACCTGCACATATAGGAAGCTAGTTCAGAAAATGTATTTTTTGTTCAGTAAAAGTTCCTCTAATTTCGAGATATTCAGAATGAAAGAAAATACATCTATTAACAACACACACAACAAAACAATAAAAAAGATATTTTATAATAATACAAACATTTAAATGTTTTGTATTCCTTTCGAAAATTCAATCAAAGAATCAAGTTTTTCAAAATTTGGCACTCAATTGATCAATTTCTTTTTTACATCACATAAACTTAAGGAAAAACGCCCGTAAATAATAAAATAAGGTAGGATCATCTGGTAACGGGTAACGTACACGTCAACTAGAGATACTTCTGTCACGTAAGTTACAAATTCGCGGACGGATAATACACTTATAACTTTGGCTTTGCGGATTGGTGTGTCACATCTTTCCTTTTATTTTATTCGTGTAATTTTCGCTATGGGATAAGATAAAACACAATACAGTACAAATCCAACTGTGGCTCAACTAGCTGAACTAGCGAATTTCATACCGCCATTTTTAAACGTAACGTATTTGACAGACACGAACTATGAGTACCTATGAAATTATTTTTTTACTACTCTATTGTAAAGAAATGTTTGCATTATTGCTAATATAGGCATAAAGCAGGTGTTGCCAACCAGTGGTTCGTAGAAGCCAAAAGATGGTCTGCGAATAATTTTAAATGTTATGGATAACTTTAAATAATACCAGGATGTTCACCAGCTGTGGTTTGTTAAATAATTTTCTTTGATCAAGTGATAAAATTCAATTCTATACCTGATAGATTGAATACAATCTTGACTTGACAGTGACTTCTTGGTGGAAATGCACTTTAAGTATTGAATTAAAGGTCGGATTCGATGATTCATCATGAGGACTACCTAATGCAAAATTTTATTCAATACTTTAAATTCAATTCTATAAAACCCATGAAGTATAATAATAATAGTATATAAGGTTATTTCAGTTATTGGGTGCATTAGCCAATTCATACCATAACAATATTTAACACCCATTCTTGCAATGAGAGCGTTTTAGCCGAAAATTGGAATGTATATCAGGTGCAAGCTTTTACAAAGAAATATTAAGCTTTATAATAAATCATAAATAGTAATCAAACGAAGTGCATACTTGAATCATTTAGGGTATTACCCATGAACGACTAAACTGCTCGGTTGGCGCAGTGCATACGTCAGTGTCTATTGCGCCGGAAGATGTGTTAAATATGTCTATCAGCTATCTAGTTTCCATAGTACAAGCTTTGCTTAGTTTGGGACTGTTCAGTAAAAAATTTCCGAGGTATTCCTTTCGGTTTCGTTTTTGTTCCTTTAAAAATAAAACGCTTTATGTAAGTCTAAAGCGTATCAATAATAAACGTAGCGTTTACAACTAGCAAAGCTTTCGATTCGATTCCTATCTGAGAAACTATGACGTTCCATCGTTTAATGAATGCTATGAAATTCAGTAGACACAAAAGTAAAGACGGCGTAATATGTCTGTCCGTAGACAGACGTACAATAAAAATAACTATAGCTCAAAGTGAGATTTTTAGCAAAATTTGATCCATATTTCATCACCTCTTAAGGTACAAACAATTTAAAAAATGTTACAAACCTAGTACAATCGAAATAAATATATATATATATATTTATTTGTTTTGGTAACTCGGTTGCTAAGTTCACATAGGTTAGGTAATTTACGTCTGCCGATGCATCGCCATCCATCGATAGATGACGTATGCGTCTGCCGATGTGTAGAGAGACTTAACAGAAAAACGAGCGGGCCAACCGCTCGTGTGTAACCGCCTTCGCTATGATAACAATAGAGTTTGATGGGTGCGTTTATGGCGGCCGTAAAATATCGTCGACTTAGCAATTCATTATTATACACAGACCGCTTTATTAAAAGTAAGCTCTTGAATAAAACTGTTTGGTTCAGACGTAGGTATTAGTTATTTTTGGAGAGTAATTTTCTGAAAATGTTCTAACAGTTTGCACCTAACTGGACCTTTTTACGGTTCCGTTTTAAGGGACGGGACTAACTCTATCTGTCTATCCGTATCTCATAAAACATTATAGCTAGAAAGATGAAATTTTCACAAATTATATATCCGTTGCCGCTGTATCCACAAATATTAAAAAAATAAAAAAGACTAAGGGGGTTCTCCAAACTACAATAAACGTGTTTTTTTTATTTTGTACAATATTAATAAAGGTAACAGGTAGACGCTAAAAAAAATCACAGAATATTTAATTCTATATTATCTTTAAAAATAAAAAAAGAAAATTTTGAAGACCACGGCACGAATCGCACTTGGCCGGTTAATACATGAATTAATATAATTTTACCTCTGTAACAATTTTTATCCACAGTATTAAGAGTAGACCGTACTTTCTCTTCACCAACATTACAAACTTCTATACTGTACATTTTGTGTATATACTCTGATATCAACATTATTTACAAACAATGTTAAATATTGTCAAAGATAAATTAATTTAAATTCGTGGAGGGAATTACACCCACTACAATTAAGGCTATATAAAGGATGTCGAACGTCTGCACCCTACGGGACAAGACAGATTTTAGTGAAATTGTTTACAAATTAGGGTAGTGGTGAATAGATAAAAAATAAGATGCAAATCTATCTAGTCCCAATCTAAGCAAAACATACTAATATTATAAAGAGGAAACCTTTGTATTTTTGTATTAATGAATAGGCTCAAAAACTACTTTCAAAGAATACGCGGTATGTCATTTTTAAGATTTTAAAAGACGTTTTTAGATATGAAGAGCCTAATTCATTATTTTTTTCAAAAAATATGTAGCCTATAAGTTGAACCAGATAGGTTTATCATTATGTGAAATGTTGCTAGAAACTGCAACTTTAAAAAAAATAAACTTCATATACAGCAATGGTTGGTGTCTGTTTTTATACCTATAGTTTTTTTAATTATAATTAACTGTTAGAAGCAAATTGACTTGAAATTAAGAGTTTCTTGCGGGAATTACACCCGTTATAATTACAGTAGCTTTATATAGGATGTTTCGAAGTTTCGTTCCCCGTGGGACAAGACAGATGTTTGTGAAATTGTTTCCAAATCAGGATGGAAGAACGCCACTATTTTATTAAAGTTTTGGGTGATTGTTTCACAATTGGGTTTGTAGACTAGAATTTTACTAGAATTACTTTGACTAGAATTTTGGAATCTAGAATCAACTATAAATAAAAGTTTTTGTGTAAAATACTTAAAGGAAAAAGGAAAAAAATAACAAATTTTGTACAGCAGGGTGGCTTTTTCAGGCAACCTGAAATAATATATTATAAAAAAACTCTTAATTGACCGGTTATTTAGTTTCCATAGTACAAGCTTTAGTAGTTTGGGACTAGAAGGTGTAGTGTTAAATGTCCCAAAATAAATAAATATTCCCGTACATTTAACAATTTAGTGGAAACTTAAACTTAAACATACTTTTTTTTTTGTAAATACATAATACTATATTTATTTTTACACTTACACCACCCACGTTTATCTGGAAGAGATGGCTCTATAGCCATAAGGTCGCCCATTGTGCTTAATTTCTACATTTATGTTGTAATAATTTTATTGTATATCTTGTGGTTAGTACAATAAATAAATAAATATTTTCATTTCATTTCATTTTGTTACTTTAGATAAATTAACACCTAGATAGTAGAAAATTACAACGTTCATATCATAATTTTCTACTCGTGGGGATCGAATCCACACCCTACACCGACCATTGCTGTATCCACTGCAATCATCCATTTATTTATATTTATTTCTTACATATAAATTGGATCGAAAGAGTTGTCCCAGGGGTGGCCATAGTTTCGAAGTTTCCCGACCTACTTGGCGTCCCGCTGACTCCATTACGTGCCTGTAAGTAACCGTGTAAGCCAAAACCTTTGTCAAATATATAGGATACGAAAAACTGCCTTTTACTCTCGGTTCCTAGATACGACGGAACGTTATAGCATAAATAGTTTTCATTAACGAGCGGTTATAATTAATCACAATCAAGTTTTAGTAATTTTAAGGATACGTTTAATATAAACACGCCTTAGACTTACTCCTAGTAGTATATTAAAACGTCCGTAGGTTAAACGACTTGTTTTCTTTTTAAAGGAACTGGGCATTAGATGCGTCAATTCGAAACCAAGGTTTAAAGATTTGGCAACAACGTTGTTGACCATCTTGATTAAAACTTTGTAGGTAAATAGTTTAAACAAAAGAAAATATTAAGTTTGTAGGTGAGTGAAATTGGTAGGGAAGTTACAAATTATGGCATCAAATGAAAGGTCTTGATTTTTATATTACAACGTAAGGTCTAGCTCGGAGTGAGCTGCTAGTCGTATTAGGTTCACGAAATAGGGCAGGTATAAATTAGGTACAAATCTGTTTTCTAACCTAAAAAGATGGACTTTCTGAAAACCTATAAATTAGGTTATAATTAAATTCGTCTTTATCGGAACTCAGTCACAAATCACCAGAATGCCTCTAGACAGGTTTCACGTGATCTAGGTTAGATTTATGGGGCTTTTTGCCGCCAAAACTTGCCCTGATCGCGTTTACGATGAATTAGGACCTTCTATTTGCATGATTTTATTTTTTACTGACTTACTGTAGAATTCCATTAGCCGTATTCTCTCAATGTGAACTGATTACTTAAATCTACATTAATATTATAAAGAGGAGAACGTTGTCTGTTTCTTTGGTTGTAATAAATAGGTTCAAAAATTACTGGACCGATTTTAAAAGTTCTTTCACAAGAGTAACGTAGGCTATATAGATAACATTATGCTACGGGAGCGAAGCCACGCGGATGAGCTAGTAGATTATTTAATTTCTATCTATATGGTCAAATCGATCAATGAGTCGTACGGCAATCGAAATATTATCAGTTCTTAAAAAATATATGTTAATAATTTTTTTTTATTTTAACACTCTTTAGTAGCATCATTTATAACAATAATAACTTTTTGCCAAAAAATAGAACCGACTTCCTGACACTTACAATTACAAAATAACTTTTATTTTATTTATGAAAACCATTCAAAGTTGGTGCCTTTACCTAGTTTCTATAAGATAAACTTTGATACAACATAGATTAACTATAGAATACGTCTCCCAGTGCACACGAACAAAGCCACATACAGAAACTTGTTTATGTAGAATCTTGTATACATCTCGAATTTTGAAATAAGCACACTGACACTCTGCTCTTTCGAATACAAAAGTCTGTCAACGAGAATCTTAATTTGCCATTGATTTTACTTACACTGTATAATGCAAAGCCATTGTGTTAAAATACACACAATAAATCCCTGATTGTTTCAGATAAGCGTCGCGGATCGAGCGGACTACCCAAAAATGTGAAATGCGCGCACGCACATGATTTCCATCGCAAATTTCACAAACAGCCAATACGAGTCCAGGAACCTCACATACAAACATGAAGCGCCGAACGCCACCCGCTCGAGTATATTCGACAAAATCGATTTCGACCCCAATTCGAATAGTTCGTCCATGGCCATCAATTTTACGGAATACGCCGAGATACCATATTACATAAAGGCGACGTCGATGACGTTTTGCATAGTGATAATGTGTCTAGGTGTTATTGGGAACGTGATGGTTCCGATAGTGATTCTGAAGACGAAGGACATGAGGAACTCGACGAATATCTTCTTGGTGAACTTGAGTATAGCGGACCTGATGGTGTTGCTGGTTTGTACGCCGACTGTGCTGGTGGAGGTTAACTCGAAACCTGAAACGTGGGTGCTGGGGAAGGAACTGTGTAAGTAAACTAATAATACATATTGTTATAAACTAATAGAGGGGCTATGTGTGTCGAATGTAATAAACTACATACTGTGATTCTACACAACTGTCCAATTATAGAACTACCAAAGTGAGGGTAGATGGGTCGTGCCTCGTGACGTCATTATGACGTTCGAGCACCAGATGCAATCGGTACCAATGCGCTCATATACTGAACGCACCTACTCTTATAAAGGACTTTGATGACAGCTAACAACTAACAAGTGACATTTGCATAGAAAGACGACATACAGAATTTGTTAAAACCTAAAATCACAAAATAATTTATAAGATTGAGTTAGTCGTTAGTTAAAGCAAATTTATGTAAAGACTTATATATTAGCATTGTTGCTGTTAGTGCACACATTTCAACAAAAAAACTATTAGAGACACGTAAAGATACTTATGCCTAATTCCCATAAAATGAGTCGTTTTACTTACGGACAGTACAATATTCTACTAGGCGTAAGTTTTTATTGTATTTATAATAGACGTGGCGTTAACATAAATATGCTCGCAATTATTATCAACAGAACATCAAAACTTGGTCACAGATTGTTTGATTATCGTATTCCAATCCTTTATACTAAAACGGGCCTTAGTAAATCTCGAAATATACAACACGTTAGCAGTTAGACTTATCTAGCTTTGTATATGATCCAAAAACTTTTGTTTTTAATGCCTTAACATATTTAACTCTCTCAAACAAGATAAACGAAACTAATGCAAGTGAAAATCATTAAATAAGATACTTCTTTAAGTCGTGGTTTATGGTATTCAACAGAGGGAGTGCACAGTGATACAAAACGCCCTAGCAAAAACGTTATTATTTATTTCTCAAGCGCAAGCCCATATAAACGACCATACCTTCTTGTATATCATGTTATTACAATCACTATTGTCTCCTGATCCAGATTTTGAAAGAATTAACGTTTAAAAACATTCAACAATGGGCATTTAATTTGCCATATTTGGGCATTATTATGAACGCAAATGTAATACCGAATCCATTGAAGATTTCGTAAACGATATCAAAAAATGTATTTAAACGTTACAATCTCAGGTTACGAGATTACGCGAAAATTAATTTAAAATTTATTCCGATGTATACTCATTCTCGGCTTTATTTCGTTCATTAAATATTAATAAAAGTTTTTGGCTTGAATTAAGTACGGTAACTGTTTTTATGGGCAGATATTGGTCGGGTTATGGCCAATTGATTCCAAAGCATTGGTATTATGAAAACTTGCCGAGTGAAAGATATTGAATCAGTTTCAAACTTAACTAACCATTTACCCCGGTTTTGCATTGTTATTTTATTTGGTTGTGTATTTTCATTTGTGCTATTATAAAAAGCAGTATGCGATTTATAAATAATAAATATAATAAATATTCAAGAACATTTAACACTATGATATCCAGTCTAGGCATCTATGATGGCATGTTCATTCTAGTTTTGTTTTCTTGTTTCTTATCTCTATAGCTAGTTTAATTTTATAAATTGTGTTGCTATTTTAAACTTCAATGGCAATTGATCCAAATGGCGCAGTAGATGTGGCAAGGGACTATTGCGCCGGAGGGTGTGGGTTCGATCCCCACGAGTAGAGAACTTTGATGTAATGAACATTGTAATTTGCTACTGTCTGGGTGTTTATTATCTATAGTATGTATGTATTTACCAAAAAAGTAAATATGTCTATGAGTTATCTAGTTTCCATAGTACAAGCTTTGCTTAGTTTGGACCTAGATGGCGTTGTGTAAATGTCCAGGAATATTTAATTTTTTTTTATTGTTTGTGAATACCGGTGTAAATAGCTTAAACTGTCGTAAAAACCAAAAAATCTCAATTAATATAGACTTTGATCTTAAATCGACGTCCATTTATTTCCAACTCAAAGCTTTTTAATAATATAATTATACTAAAATATATTACAATAAAAAGTAATTTGGTAAACCCACTTTGGTAATGTACAAATGAGTCGATAATCGGAATTATCTTCCAATAAATTATTATCAGTTGCTTGGAACTGCTAAATTAAATTCATATTGATAAGGGAATTCATTTAAAAATACCTTTAATGATGCCATTGTTATATTTTGGGTATTTCAAAGAGAAAGGTTTTTTTGGCAGGCCAGTGGGGCATGCGGTTCGCCTGATGTTAAGTGACTGACCGCAGCCCATGAACATCTACAGCATCAAAGTGTCGCAGTTGCCTTGTCGGATTGAAGGAAGGGGAGAGGATTAATGATGAGGGATTGGAAGAGGAATTGTATTTGTTATAATTTTTATATAAATAAATTGATTCTTCTTTACTAGTGAGCATGTGCTGATATATTATCCTCTAATAATCAAGGATGCCAGCTGTGTCAAAGAGGCTTTGCAGGCTCACTTACGAGTTGTAAGGACATACAAAAATGCATAGTTTCTTTGAAATTCCCTAACTCCCTTTATATCATTTACCGACATTTTAACGTGGGTGTAAATTATGAACATTTCTTAAAATCATATCGTGTATTGTAAGTAGCTGCTCTGGTTTTATCGAGTTACCAGTAATTTATTTACGAATTATCCATTACTGCTTCTGTTTAATGTGGCCCGGATTAATTACATTTGGAACGGAATTCTTGGACTCAATAGTAAGGGACTAAAGTATACTTATAATTTAAGGGCTTATTTAAGGAATTGGTCTGATTTGAAAAAAAATATTTGCGTTAGATAGACGATAATCGAGAAAAGTTCCATAAAGAATATTAATTATAACCTTTAAAAAATAGCCTATGTTACTCGTGGATAGCTTTCGAATTGTGAAAGAATTTTTAAAATCGGTCCAGTAGTTTTTGAGCCTATTAATTACAACAAAGTTTTCTTCTTTAAATATTATTATTTAATTATTTAATATCATTGAATATCAGTGTAGATTTAATATTATACTAGGGGAGTGAAGCGAAGTGGGTCAGCCAGTGCAAAATAAAGTAAAAAAAAACTACCGCCAATAGAAAAATATTTTTATTTAAGAATCATCATAAAAGTGATCTAAGAATCATCTATATTATCTATATTAATATTATAAAGCTGAAGAATTTGTTTGTTTGAACACGCTAATCTCAGGAACTACTGGTCCGATTTGAAAAATTATTTTAGTGTTAGATAGCCCATTTGTCAAGGAAGGCTATAGGTTATATATCATCCCGATATTCCCTCGGGAGCGAAGCCCTGGAGCCCTTATTTATAGTTCAAAAGTGATCTAAGAATCATATCGAATATAACGTGTGAACTAGCTTGTTTTTTTTGAGTTAACAGTAATTTATTAACGAATTATCCATTAGTGTTTCTGTTTAATGTGGCTCACCTTAATTACATTTTAGATTGTGGCTGATTCAGTGTGCTTATTAACAATAATTTAGTTAACGGAATTATTCAAATAAAGATGTTTGAAAGATGATAATAGATTGAAAAGGTTTAGAAAAATTACCTGAAATCGTACATTCGATCTTTATTTCCAAGTCTTGGACTCTTCTAGACTAATATTTTACTTTATTTTCATATTCTTACTTAATTTTTTTTCTTCAGAATCATGTTATCTTTGTCACAAAAATACTAATAACATTTTCTTTTCGGGTCCTACCGGGGATTCGAACCCGAGACCCCTCGATCTGTAGTCAAAGATGCAACGACTAGACCAACAAAAATTAAAAATTTGTTTTTTTTTTGAACGCACCTATTTACGAAACTTACTTGTTTATTTGTGTACTAGCTTTCCGCCCGCGGCTTCGCACGCGTGGGTCACTAATTCCTGTATTTTGTAGAGGCACAACACAAAAGTGTAAAAAAATGACGGTCGCATGTCCGCTGATATATGTTTTTTTTTATAATTTTATATGGAAATAGATTTAACAAAAATCTCACAGTACGCTCGCCTCTTCGAAATACAGAAAATTGTAGCCCACGCGAGCGAAGACGCGGGTGGAGAGTTAGTTATTTTTTAAAGTTTTTGAGAAATTATTGAGTGTTTTTAATGTCTTAATCTATATGTTAAGATTATAAAAAGGCATGTCCGTAACTCAACCAAAATCTCATATTGTCACGTGGTATGACATTTTCACGACTTTAGAAGCGTATTTCTCAAAAAATATTTATTTTAGCAAAAAACGTATTTAGAAACTGGTATTTCATTTTCAAATACCTATCCAATGAGACCCCATTCAATGATGTATTCGCGAATTTATTTTTCTACCCTGCGATTACGTGTATGGAGAGCCACCCCTAAAAATATTTTTTTTCAAATAAAATGTAGCCTATAAGTTGAACCTAGTATTGGTCTATCAGCATGTGAAAATTTATCGAAATCTGCCCAGGAGTTATTACGTGATTGACGCACATACAAACAGATAAACAGACAAACAGAAAAAACAGATAAACACAAACAGAAAAAAAAATTCTAAACATGGTTTTGGTATCTATGGAACATACATATTGCATACCAATTACTCTTTTTGAAAAATACTCAATGTACAGAAATGGCTCTGTACTGTTTTATTATATGTATAGATGTATAGATACTTCTTTCTGATTATAATAGGTTACATGAAGAAAGTTGCCTGACATACGCTATCTAGCATTACGGTATTTCACGGATGAAATCACAGCATAGTTACTATAAAACATGACGTAAATAAAATGATAATTACACAGAAATAAATCCAATTTCATCAAAAAATACGAACAAAAACACCGCAAAATAAAATTCAGAGAAACATTATCTCACAATTTTAAATACTTTTATGAGCGTAAGCGTTCATCGGGTGGAAATTAAAAATATACCGCGTGAGAGGTTTATGAACATCGCCAGAAATACTTCATTAAGTACGTGTGTATGAGGAAAAATTGTAATCGTAAGGTAATTTCTTGGAAAGTGGACCAACTTACCTGACCGATTTCTGAGTCACGTAATGCTTATCTATTCGATAGCGCTGAACTCGTCTGCTGACTGTTTCGTTGGTCTAGTGTAGTAGTGGTGGCATCTTTGACTATATACTTAGAGGTCTCTGGTTCGATTGGGGCGGGGTCTAAGAAATGTTATTAGAGATTTTTCTAAAAAAAAATTTAGTAGCAGTGTAAGAAATCTGGAAGTTGACGATGTAGGCACACCCCCGTGCCTCGGAGAGCACGTAAAGCCGTGGGTCCTGCGCCTGATCTCTCTCCGATCGTGTCGGTCTGCCGTCCCATCGGATTATGAGAGTAAAGGAAAAGAGAGTGCACCTGTGTTTAAGATATTCTGTTGAATATCTTAGATTATAATGATAGGTTTTACCTAGGTAGGTTGAAAAAAGTGGAGATTGAAATCCTCAAGAAATATAATAAATTCCCAAGTATTTACAGTAGACAGCTAAATGGCGGGATTTCATTTCATTTGGCACTGAGCATTCTGATATCATTTGAAATTTGATAAGTTTCTAATTTATTTTCACCCGAACTTTCAATCTTCCAAAGATGGATAAAGGATAGATATTCAAATGGGGTCATTGTACTTTTTCTTTTAAGCACAGTTTTTTTACTAAACTGAGTAGAATTAATATTTTTAAAGGATTTTAAACGCGGTTGCTTATACATTTATTTAGCCCGACGTTTCGTGTAATAAGCCGCATTTTAAATACGTTTAAAAGTATTTTTATTCATTATACAAATCGTGTTAAAATAAAAACTAGAGGATTTGCCCTGGTATGTAATTTTAAACGAACTTTTATTCCCGATTTTAACTGCTTTCTTTTGAACTTCCAAACCACTTAGGGAGGTCTTTCGCAAATTGTTTTATTTTTTGACCGAGCAAAGTGAGTATGTTTATATGTTAGTATGTATTTAAAATTGTCCAATGATAATGATAAGTTTAAACAAAAGAAAATTTTAAGTTCGAAGATGAGCGAAATTATTAGGAGGCTTACGAAGATATGGAATGTGGTATCAATTGAATAGTCTTAATTTTTTAAAAGAATTGAATATCCGAATTAAATGTAAATAACTGTACACCCCACATCGCGAGGTGTGTTACTATAACTACTAAAGAATTTATTTTATGTATTTTCATTTTTCATTATATCAATATGAATGAATTAATGGCAATTGATAATAATTATGATAAATAGGAAAATTGAATGCTATAATTATATATATTTTTAATGTCTTCCCCTTAGCTTCTACTCCGCTTTTTTATATTTGCATAGATAAACACCCAGTATATTACCCAGTTTTTAAGATCCTAAATACAAATTTTGATCGTGGCAGCTTTAAAATTGGCAGAGTTCCAAACAAACTTAAATCCTTATTTAATCCTCTTAGTGTAGGGACGTCAAACTCTTCCTTCATATCAGATATCTCTACTGAGGATAATTTACCGTACAAAATCCAAATTTTATGTTTTAGCGAAGGTTCTACGACGGTTAGGAAATCTTTAGTTATTTCAAATTTTATTTTTTCTTGAAGTCGTTTTTGCTCCGTGATCTTAACAACTTCATCGTTTTTTGGCGATACAGGGGTTACCCTGTATGAGATAGAATAGACTACGGTAAGGTTCCAAGGTTCCAAGGCGAGGACGCCTAGAGTGTATTCTATCTCTGTACCAAATTTAGTTAAAATCGATTCAGTATTTCGGGAGTAAAGTATATACAAACATACATTTAAAATTACTTTCACGTTTATTACATTATAGATTTACTTTATCTTAGGTTACAATTTATTTTTAATTGTTTTTTAATTTTTCTTTTGTGTGTGATCTTTGTATAAGTGTATTCTTGGAATAAATGTTTGAATGTTTGGAAGTTACTGTGTCAAATACGTTGCAACTACTGATTTTGATGAAATTTCCTTTATAGATAGGCTATTAGCTGAATTATTAATTATACTTTTTATCTGATCTACAGACCCCAAAATTAACTCAAGCGAAGCCGCGGGCAGAGTCTCATAAAGGTACACACCGTTACAAATAATTTATACCGGAGCATAAAACTCAAAATGAACATGAAAATAATCAAGAATAGCGAGTGCACCAATAAAACCTTTTTATCTGTACACAAACGGTTTATTGGCCTGTATCTTAATTAAATGCATCAGCTAATTTGTTTACAAGAACGATCTAAGGTGAATTCACATTACAGTGATAAAACCAAATTATATTTAGTAACAAAGTATATTCAGTAATGTTACTCATCGATTTTTTTTGTATTGTAGAGTTTATAAGGTGATTAAAAGCTGATATATACATTAAGATGCGATTTATGAATGACTATATGTCATTAGGGTATGTTCACAAAATAGGTAGATTAGTCAAATTCACACATTCTTTTTTTCTCTATTTAATAAATAAATATTCCTGGACATTTAACACAACGCCATCTAGTCCCAAACGAAGCAAAGCTTGTACTATGGATGGGTTAATGATAGACATACTTAAACATACTTTTTTTTTGTAAATACATGTTTACAAATCGAACGATCTAAGGTGAATTCACATTATAGTGAATACCAAAGTATATTTAATTACGTTACTCATCGATCTTTTTTGTATTGTATTATATTCGGTGATTAAAAGCTGATTTTTAATAGTTTATGAATGAATAAACGTCACTATTAGGGTATTGTCAGATAGAGAAGTTAAATTCACACATTTTTTTTTCTATTTAATTGGTATATGACAATTTTATCATATTTAAAATATTCTAGGCTAATCAGACAAAACAGGGTCCTTAATGGGAACTAAAAATCATGATGCTTAGATCCCTCATGAAATTCACATATGAACTTCAGTTTTCATGATACCTCATCTCATCATATTGCCTCTCAGGGTGGTCCGATGTAGGCCGAGATTTTGTGTCGGTGAATCATGTAAATGTGTGCGTTAGGGCAAAATTATGAGAAACAAATAAGAATTACAGCCACATTGATATAAAACATATCGAAAACAGTGACATTTTCGTATGACCCATATTGGGTTTTTTTGATAGATTATTAGCTCAGCTATCATCCCCCAAGAGATGCTTCACTCATTACTTCATTACCCTGTATATTTGTAATTATTTATATGTTTGGATTTGTAATTTAATTCATTGTGAATTTAAATATTTATATGTTTGGATTTAGATTCATTATCATCCATCCTCATCAGAATTATTTTTGTATCGGATATAAACGCGATATATTCGACAGTTAAAACCTGATTTATAAATTAATTAAGAGGCGATTTATTCGTGATTAAGAAAATAAATTAAAGGAGACATGACATAAAGTTTTATGCAATTAAGGTATATACATGAATGTCCACTTCCATTAAGCAGTCACGCAAAGACTGAACGGATTGAGATGAATTTTGACATAAATACAGTCCACAACCTCGAATAATAATAGGATACATTTTTAAAATTGTTTTGTACTGGTCTATTGATACTGTGTACTATGCCTTCAGTAAAAATATCCTTACTAATATTATGAATGCGAAAGTAACTGTCAGTGTCTGTCTCTTCTTAACGCCTTAACCACTGCACCGATTTAGGTGAAATTTTGTGCCAATACAGTTTAAAACCCGAGAAAGGACAGGATCTACGATCTAGGACTTTTTATCTCGGTAATTCCACGGGAACGGGAGATATACGCGGCTGAAACCGCGGGGCACAGCTAGTATTATATATTTTCGAAACAAAGGATAATCGACCCGATTGTCGCAGTGGATACAGCAATGGTCTGAAGCGCCGAAGCGGTTTCGATCCCCATTAGTAGAAAATTATGATGAGATAAATATTGTAATTTTCTAGTGTCTGAGTGTTAATTTATCTATAGGATACGTTTACAAAAACATAGGTAAGTTTAAGTAAGTCTATCAGTTATCTAGTTTCCATAGTACAAGCTTAGTTTGGGACTAGATGGCGTTGTGTTAAATGTCCGAGATCATATTTATTTATTTAATTTTTCTGGTCAATGAAGACAAAGTCGATATCCCAAGCTAGTACAATTTTCTATTTAATTTATATGTTATTCTTATCAAGCGTAACAATGATAGGAAGGCTTCGCTCGTCAATCTGAACCATGCGGGACTAATTTATTACTTTATTTGTACGGCCTATGTGGGCCTTGGTAATTAACAATTCAATTATATCATTTACTAGCGACCTACCCTGACTTCACACGGGTGCAATGCTGATACTAGATACACTATAGAAAAACTGTGAATGCTGTATACAGGGTGTCCTGTAATGAGTGAAGCATCTCTTGGGGAATAATAGCTGAGCTAATAATCTATAAAAAACACAATATATGTCGTACGAAAATATCATGGTTTTTGAGATATTGAGAATTTTGTAGTTTTTTCATTACTACAGACTATCAAATCTTACTTAATTTTAGAAAAATTGAGTAATATGAAAGCATACCTTGATTTGTTTATAAATATGAGTAACATTACATACATAATATTACCACGAGGTTTAATATATTAGGCCTGTTTGAACATTAGGTACAATTACATTATTTAGCTGTTTTCATGGTTTTTAATTGCAAAGGGTTTTATCACAACAAATGTAATGTGTAATAAAGAAAACCGGTTTAATTAACGCTGTGGGTATTTTAACGTTAATAATATAACACATATTCATCCGGTCTTAAATTCGTGGCAATTACTAGTAGCTCGCTCCGATTTAAACCTCGCACTGTAATGTATAAATTTAGTTTTTTTAATCTTTCTTTTGACACTACCCATGACTATATTCATATGAAAATCGTTCATTTGGACCTTCAAACGCTCATCTTAAAACTCAACATTGTCTTTTGTCTAAACTATTCACCTACAAAATGTTGATCAAGATCAGATAAACTTGACTCTAAGACCTCGATTCGCTGGGTCAATGTGGTCTGGTCAATGGTCTGTGGGTTGTGTGTTATTTTTAATCTTTATTTATTTAATCCTAATACATAAATTAAAAATTCTTTAAACCATTACCTCCAACAATACCTATTCCTGGAAGAAATCACTATTGAGTGATAAGGCCGCACTCTATATAATCATAATCGTCACATTGTTATTATCTTCTTCTTTATCTTTTTACTAACGCCATAATGTTTGTATAATAATTTAAATCAACTGATTTTAAGCATTATTTTCATTCAATTATTTTTATGTTCATGTATCTTAATTAAAAACGGTTTATATACAGTCAAAGCAGGCGAAGTCATGGCTCGAAGCTAGCATACCAATATCTTGATATGTTTATAATACGAAGGGATATAAAGAACCTGCCTTGGAAAATATTTGTAATAAAATAACGAGAAGAGCTATTAATTGAATGTTTATACGCTGTTACAGAATTCTTGGAAGTAAAAATATAATTATGTGAAATGTTATTAGTATATTACGATTTAAAATAAGTTGAAACACATATAACATGATATCTAACATAAGTTAAGGCAGTTATTTAAATTTGCATCCAGTGCGTAATAAAACGAGATATGTTTTTCAGAAATATTCTTGTACAACCTTTAATACCATATTTTCGAGCAAATAAAGAATTAAATTTGAATGCGTTATGCTTAGTTTAGCCTTTTAAATCAGTAAATTTACGAACACCTAGCGAAGTATACTTTAAATTTAGTGAATACCTTCGGATACGGCTTGACATAGATTTTTAGTATCCCTTGTGAAGCCGGCGCAGATAACTAGAGCACCTTTTAAAGAGACCTCTTTAGGTTTCTGATAAAAAATAAAGGAATAATATTCTTGAGTCTTTCTATTAGTAACAGTCATTTAAATAAAAATGTTCAAAAAACAATCACTAGACAGGGCGAGATTTAATGATACATAGAAAATGTTCATTGACACTATAGATAAATTCATCCACGAAGACGAGCCCACTATTCTTCTCAATCGTTGACAGTATAATGTGATATGTATGCAAGCTTCCGCTTGAGTGCAGTCATATAGGTACACACTCGTAATCCACGTGTGCACATGCACACTAAAATAAATAGACTAATCAGGACAAAGTATTGAAATCACAGTAAAATATTTCTAAATTCAAAAATTGCTGAGGCGCGTCATCGTGGATCTATATATCTCGAGATATGTTGGAAATCAGCGCGCTAATGTTATATGTTCTGAACTGACTTCTGTAACAAACTTTTATGTGATCATTCTAACATTCGAAATTGATATGCTTCTAAAATTTCTTACATTCCAGGTCTTGCTGTGCCATTCGTGGAGCTGACTGTGGCCCATGCGTCCGTCCTGACCATCTTGGCTATCAGCTTCGAGAGGTACTACGCGATCTGTGAACCTCTTCGAGCTGGATATGTTTGTACCAAGACTAGAGCCACGTTGATCTGCGCACTGGCATGGTTCTTCGCTGCTCTGTTCACCAGGTAAGACTTGCTATGGTAATGCAATGGGGACACCAGCTAGAAGCCCCTGAGATCTGGTTACGTCTACATTAAAACGCGTGCCGATTTTCGGTGCCGCCTTTGCAATGTGTTACGTTCAGATACGTTCTGAACTTCACACATTGGAAAGGCTATCTGTCAGGCAGTGAAAGACGTGAGCCACGGGGATCTACGCTCTGGCGTGGTTCGTCGCTGCTCTGTTCACCAGGTAAGACTTGGGTTGCCATGGTAATGGAGACACCCACTGGAAACTCCTGAAAACTGGTGGCGTTAATAAAACGCCGATCTTTTTCACTGCTTTTTACAAGGTACGTCCTGTGATGCTACCGTAGCACATTTGTAGGGATATCTGTCAACCAGTGATAGACGTGAGCCACATTGATCAACGCGCTGGCGTGGTACTAGGATGCTGTAGCAGCGGTGCAGTGGATCTGCAAATTCCTGAGTTTCGTCTGCATTAAGACGATGGCGGAGTCTTTACTGCCCTATTTATCATGTACGTCTTGTTTGCTATGGTCTTGTCTTGATTTCTGGTCTATCATCTGCACTGTATGATGTTTCGCGTCGCTTTCAGCCAGGTAAGATTTGAGTTCACTTCAGCAACGCAGCAGTGGATACGACATCTGAGTAGTTGAGAAATGATCGAGTCACAAGGATAGCTACATAATATTGGTAGTCCATTGACGCAGTGACAATGTTACCTCAACTCAATCTTTCCGGATTAAAATTGGTTTTAAGTTTTATTTGAAATTCTACTTGAAAAGTGATACAAAAAAACGCACAAGAACGTTTATTTAAATGCAATATTGTATGGGTTTTGAACCTCACATTGACACTTAGTGAGGTGTTGCTTTTATGTATATCTGCTGTTATTAAAGACTTGAGAGAGAAAATATATGAAAACTGGGCAAGTCTGCTTAGAGTAGTAATATTAGGTTACAAATGTAAGGTGATAACCGTCGACTATCAACACCTATTTCAACAGAAATTTGTAAGGGGTTCCTGAGGGAAAAGGAATAAGAAATATAGTGATGGAATATGTTAAAGAAAAAAACATAAATAAGTACAGAAGGAGACGTCATTAGAATATTGTCTGCAGCCTTTTATTCGGTTAAAAATGTTTTAATAAGTCGATATTATCTATATGATCTTTAATACCAGCAATTATACATATACTACAGTGTGATATATCACTCTTACATACGTTGAGTGACAGACATTAATGGTTTTAATATTGCTTTTGTGTGAAGTGACGATTTTTGCGTTGATTTTTATAACTATATCGACTAAACAAATTATCCATAAGTATATAAAGAAATTAAACTTCGTTATGTATAAATTACAGACGGTTTTTGTCAAAAGTTCGCACGGAGAATCTGCATATATATCCAAATTATAATAATTTTGGATGAAACTGGATAAATACCTAATGACAATTTTATTAAAATCAATAAAAAAATTTATATCATTAAAAACAATAAGTTACATTTTATAACTTTTGACAAATTATAAAAAAGTTTAAAGTAATTTTACTCTTACTTATTATACTGGTAAGTTTGTACCTTAACTTAAATATCATCAATTAATCTATAATCATTTGATAATACGCCCGAATCGAATCCAATATCATTCAAAGTTGAAACTTCTGAAACAAACACTAGTTCCCTTTATCTAGAATTGTTAGTCTGTTGTTGGTAATAGTTGAGGACATCTGTTCTAGTTGCAAATTCATTGTTGACCCATTGTTATGAACAATTTAAACAAATGTTTAGAAATATGTTCAATAAAAAATCTATATAATATTTAATTGAATTGAAGTATTTAATTAGTTTTATTGTTTTTAAATCATCATTTAAGATATATAAATTATCTACCCTCACAGCTATTTCTACAACAGAAGATAGAAGAAAAGAGATAGAACTCGTTTCAGTTTTTTAAGAAAAGAAAGGAACCCTTAAATATTTATAAAATATATTTTAAATTATCTCTAAATAATATCTTAATTTATATAGAAATTCCTTGTTATAAATGCAGCACAACTTGGAACATATAAATTAAATAAATAAAATTTTCGGCACGCAAGTCTACATAATAAAATATATCAATATCTCTGATACTGTCAGAAATACTAAATTGTTTTGCTTGCTTGTGAAGTTAAAATATATTAAGATCAGCATTTTTCAAATTGTTTCGACGATTTAATATGTAAAGTTGAATTGACTACGCGATGGGATTGTCAGAAATATAGAAATATCGTTAAAGTTTTGTTATGAAGTGGAAACTTAAAGAATAATAAATAGCTGTGCTTAGGTTTTGTTCAAGAACTTATTTTGACGAAAAAAAATATAAATATAGATATGGTTAGAGGAAAAAAAAGTAAGTAATTTATTTAAAGTAACAAATAACATAAAGATGACCAGGCGCGGATATAAGTCTCGAAAAAGGATATGGGCATGACCCAACAAATATGGTACATGAGTTGGAGTTTACACATACCAATATGCCAACTAACCTTATACATAGAAGATCCTCTTTTCTACACGAGCGCTAGTTTAGCATTGCATTTTTGCGCATTTTATAACAAAAACGTTATCAAGATCGCAAACCTCACAAATCTAATATATAAAGAACTAAAACAACAATGCAAAAAAAACAATCTTTCCTTCGACATACGACTTGGGTTTATTTAAGGCCAGAGTGAATAGGTTCCTCCTCGGCAGGCATGCTCATTAGAGGCCGCATCACTGCTTACCATCAGGCATGATCGCGGCCAAATGCCTGTCAGTCTTGTATAAAAAAAAAAATGCATAGCAAGGAGGAATCTAGCAAATAAAATATGATTTAACTATCCCACAATGTCGCCAAATATTATTCGTATTAGTATGCATAATTACTCCCAAGAAATAAAATGAGGATAAATTTTTTAATGTTTTATTCATATTTGGAGACTGTAAGATTTTTATGTTATAACCAAGATGTTTCCCACTGACAATTGGAATAAAATAGATCTTTATTTAGGGAACAATAAAATACCAGATCCATATTAATATTCCTGCCATAATATAACAGAAGCAAATCTACACTAATATTAAAGAGGAAATCTTTATTTCTTTGTAATGAATAGACTCAAAAACTACTGGACTGATCTTAAAAATTCTTTCATCATTCGAAAGCTACATTATCCACGAGTAACAAAGGCTTTATAACATTATGCTACGGAAGCAAATCCACGCTTAACAGCTAATAAGATTATATAATAAGCATGTAATATGAGATACAATAACTTCGTCCCCAAGAAAGTACATGTCCATACATTTAAACTAATTCAATTCACTTGATCTAAACGTTTGTAAAAATTAGAAGATTTAAGAATCAATAAAAACAACGAACTTGAAAAATGAATTCATCAGCAAAATATGAAACATTACAAGAAGTCCCCAGTGAAACTTGCAGACGTATAAATTCAGCAAGTTTTCGATAACGTCAAATGAAATACAAATATAAATAATAAACTATGTCTTTCCACGATAATCTACGAACGGTGTCAGAAATATCACAATTTATTATAGAAATATTCTTATGGCTACAATAACTTGGATTAGAGAAATATTTATCTTATTTTATATATTTTTATCGAAAAACCGAAGCTGTAGGTCAACTGATGTTAAGTGATCACCACCGCCCATGAATATCTTTTATATACTAATATAATATAAAGCTGCAAAGACAATTTTTCGTTTATTTAAACGTGATTATATCAGATCTACTAGAAAAAAAGTTTGGTGTTTAATACACCATTCACAGAGGAACGCTATATGCTATTTAAGAATATATTATTTTATGAGTGAACCGTCAATTTTAAAATTCTTCTTTTTCTTACTTACTGAAATCCCGTAAAAGAATTTATAAATAGGAAACCATAAATTGTTAATATCTTTAAAAGTTAAAGTCTCAGTCAGTATTATTTAAAATTACGAAGTTTAAAAAAATCGAATCGCTACTCAGCCATTTAGCTAAGATTAAAGTGTAGTTACTGTAGTATTCGATCGAAATTAAATCATTTGAATTTAAGTTTCGATACGTACTATTTGTAGTATCAGTAAAAGCGATTCCGTTGTCTCCATTAATATTATATACTATCCGTTCCTTCCTCTCTGTATATTATATACTATCCGTTATATAGTTCTCTAAATGAATTGGATAGTTCTTTCATCTCACGACTTCAATTCCCATAAAAACAAAGACACCGACATGACCGTTTCATTATTCCGCTCAAGTTTGAAACGTAAATGCAAATTTTGCTTTAATTAAAAAATAAAGTAGCGTTTTAATCCGGTAAACGCGGTGCCACATTATTAGATATTGCACTACGAAACCAGCGGGTTAAAACAGCAAAACTTATTTAAATAACGGGCGATTTATACGAACTAATTTTGAGTCACATGAAAACCTTAAGTACTTCTTTGATGCCGGCGATCTTTTTCTTTCATCAATCATTGTGCCTAAATCAAATCATTATGTTTTTGGCGACAACCAAAACTTTAGGTTTTATAGACAAAAATTTTACTTGAATATCAGATCATTGCTTAATTGAAAATTTAGATGTATCGTTACACTAACTATGTTAATCTTCCTGGGTTATACTGTTAAGGACCTAAACGGAGACATTTAAAAATACTTTTAATTATTTTATTTGACCAATCTCATCAAAAAGATCAAAATCTATACTATATAATTATTCGTTAAAGCTTTATAATAACTTTTAATTTACTAAGACAGTCCCATCCCATAATCGATCTTCACAATACAAAAATTATGTACCCCATAACTACTACACAAACAAAAACCTAAAACAATCTGTACTAACGATGTTAGTCCTAAACCTTCTGGTTTATAGCTAAGCTCGACGAAATTACTTACAAATTCATCTGCAGCACATATCACCTATTTGTTCAGATCAACTATATCTTATTTACTTATATATTTATTAACTGTGCCCCACGTATCCGTTCTTTCATGTAAATCCCGGGATGAATGTCCTTTCTCAACTTGCAGACAATATCTGTACAAAATTTAATCCAAATCGGTTCAGTAGTTTAGCCATAAACAAGAGACAGACATACAGATAGACAAACACACTATAGCATTTATAATATCAGGAACATTTACTCCACATTCATCATCAATTTTTATCCACATATATAAAAGCAACCCACACAGTAACCTAAAATATCTTTACCAAGGATATAAACCCTAAACCGTTTGGTTTATAGCCAAGCCCGACATTACTTGCAAGTTCGTCTGCAGTTTATCGCCTATTTGTAAAGATGTGTTTCGTACACAATCTTTTGGTTCATTGAATGTTTGTAATCTTAATCTTATTATGTTACTAATATTATAAAGAGGAAACCTTTGTATTTTTGTATGTTTGTATTGAATAGGCTCAAAAACTACTGGACCGATTTCAAAATTTATTTTCCCATTGCTTAGAGGGGTTCTTCCGAATCCGTATAGCCTATATTTTATCCTGGAAAATAGATAGTATATAATATTGTGCTACGGGAGCGAAGCCACGCGGATCAGCTAGTTATGCTATAATTTGACTTTCCATCTGCAGTATCGCTCGAATAGATTGCAAAACTTGTGCAGTGTTTTAAGACGTTAGAGGCGGAGATCTCATAAACTGTTCGTTTTATCAGAAAACTATTATAAAAGTCTCCACTCCATTTTAAGGACCCATTCAACCTCGTTAATTATACATTTATTAAAAACGTATCTCAAAATTATTTGACTTCCACGACAACAGTAGCCAAAAACTATCTTAATCAAGGATATAAACCCTAAAACCGTTTTGGTTTAAAGCGACTATATATATTGTAATCTATAGTCACTTTTTATAACTTTATATGATTTGTTAGAGATTTTTAATAACGATTTGATTTCAATCTATTGAGAGGATTTTCGGAATGTTTATTTAAAGATACAAAAGAGTTTTTTTTATAATTTACACTACGTCAAACACTGAAAGTGATTAAAATATGGCAATTCGTAGTTTCCACTAAGAGCTCCAAAAAACCTTTATTGATATCATAATTGAAATAAATTGAGAAAATTAGACAAAGAATAAAAGTGGAAAAGATAAACGATATCAACTCCTAACGTAAAAGTTTTGCTTGCAACCCAATTTATACGTAATGTTGGAAGACTAATGTCCTAAATTCTTAGGAATAATTTGTAACTATAATATGAACCCTTTTTATTACTGATACACTTAAAAACTACTGAACCGACTCAAATGAAAAGAAAACTTACTTCAAAATGGGAGAATATGAAACAAATAGTAACTAGCATAAACATATTCAAATACCGTTTGAAAAGTGATACAAACAAATCGTGCATGCGATTATAAAACCCTTTGAGAAACAAGGTTCGTACAACACCAATATACAGCTTCTGTACGAAATGCTTACGTTTCGCACCTCACACTGCTTATGCACCTGTTTTCATCATTTTATTTTAATTTATCTTCGGTTTTTCATCGGTTGGGTTATTTTTTGTTTCGGTAGATTCTTCTGTCTCTTTTCATCAACGATTTCTAACGACTTATTTGTCTGAGCTGTATTTGTTATTATTATTTTTATTGGTAGTTGAAGGATCTTAAGAGTAATTAATTCATCAATGTTAAGCCGAAAGGATCCAATCCATACCAACTCCAAAATTGATCTACACATAAAACAGCTGTGGGATTAATTTAAATAGTAGATACGAACCCATATATCGAGGGGGTATATAAAATTATGAGAATTATGAGGTAAATAAACTTTAAAGCAAAAATCTTGAAACTAGTTCGATTGGATTATTTCAGCATAACTACGCCCAATTTTAGAAGTCGTTGGTGATAATGGACATTCATCTTATAATTTCTGTATTGGTTCTTTGTCTGCTAGTAGAAGCAAAATTATCATCAGGTATATATTTTTGATTTGGTTCTAATTAGTTTATTTCTTTTCCAGTCCAATATTGGCGATCGCAGAGCTGCACACGGTGACGAGACAAGACGGCACATTTGAGCAGTGTCTCACGCAGGCGGTCACCTTCTGGGAGATCACGTTCTTTGTTATGGTCATAATCCTCCTCTACATCTTGCCGCTTATTATTTTAATCATTCTATATACCGTGATCGCAAAGAACTTGATATCAGCAGCTTCAAAAGTAGTGATGAATAAGACAGTAGACCCTTATAACGTAAGGGCGAGAAAACAAGTGATTTTAATGTTAGGAACTGTAGTTTTATGCTTTTTTCTCTGCTTAATGCCATACAGAGTACTCGCGCTGTGGATTATTATCACGCCAGCAGAATTATCGGACAATATAAGCCCCGAGAAGTGGTATAATTTGCTCTATTTCTCCAGGATTATGTTGTATATAAATTCTGCGATAAATCCTATACTATACAATTTAATGTCGTCGAAGTTTCGTATAGGGTTCTGCAAAGTATGCATTTGTTACAAGAGAACGTCTGATAAGAACCAAAATAGACGCGTTCAAAGGACGGTTACCAACGGATCGACGACTAGTAGTAGTTTATCTAGGACTACGAACAGTTTGAAGAAACTATTCACACATCGAAGTAGTTTCGATAAAAGTGACGTGGATTCTGAGAGTAAAGAGGGTAAGGAAGGTGCGATAAAACATAACAGATTCTTCGAAAGGATATTCGCTAATCGAAGATTTATTCGTCAACATTCTGCTCCAGTTTGCGAAGCGAAACCTAAAAAAATAAACAGAATGCGGAGCGAAGGTAACATGGCGGAAGTCACGAATATATTACAAGATAGGCCTGGAGATACGGACGGGAGATTTATCGGTCATTCCAATGTTAATACTAAAAATAGATTGGATCTAGATTTGGGCAATCGGGAGCAAGGGTCGCTCAGACGTAGCGTGCTCATAAACAGCGCTAAAGCGAAAAGTTTAGAGATAGATGTCAATAAAAAGTTTGTAGTCTACGAGAAGATAAAGGTGGATTGTGTCGTCGGCTTCAAATCTAAGAGCGTGGATTACGACTTTCCGGAGAGTTTCGTGTGACAAATGTATTGTTTAGGATTTGTGGGAGCAAGTTACTCGTCTCAACTAGTCAGATACGCAGTTAAGAAACACGTATTGTATTAGTTATTCTTGCCAAGTTTAGAGACGAGGGGTTACAATCAATTTGTTTGCTATAATTGAATTATATTTGAAATTAAATGTAAAGGAATGATGACTATAATCGATGATGGAGCTTAAAATGAAATTTTATAAATTGTTAAGTATAATGCATTTACGTATATAGTCTATTTTCACAAATTTCTATAATAATTGAATGCAGTACAATAATATTTGTCCATGAAATAAAAATTATAAAATTATTATTTTGATATAAATAAGATTCTAAATTAAAATGTTTGGTAATGTTGTGTGTTGTTAGATTATGTATGTTTTAGATACTATACGAACCTCATTTTTTATAATTGTACATATAAGATAATCATGGAGGCTTTACTATAACTATTACTATTTTAAGTGCCAAACTATTTGTAGTAGATAAATATATTTATAATGTTATTGCTTCCTATAAAGAATATTGTAAGGATTGTTTAATAAATAAATTGAACAATTCATAGCTTTTTATTTGATGCAAGATAAATTGCAGGAGTATTGTTATTAATGTGTAGTTTTAGTGAATGTTTACGTTCAATGTCCTGGGAAATTACTTCCCTATCACCTATTAGTTAAATTATAGCACGATGATTTATATTGTATTTTGTTCGTTGGGTGATGTCTTCGATGCGTTCTATGCATCAACGTGAAATTAGAAAATAAATAAGGTTGACTTTATGATTATTGAGAAAATTATAATAAATCCTATCAAGTCAAGTATACCGTAAGTTTGAGATATATCCCAATGAACTATAGTTCAGATTGTGAATAATCGTTTATCATAAAATACATATATACATTTTTCTTAGTTCATTTGGTGATAGGCAATGTGCCCAAAATATTGTATCGCATGCATTCCCTGCCCCAGAACCTACATTTACAATATACATTCTCTATTCCCTTCCCACTTTCTCCTCCCCTCTTTTCTTCTATACTTCTTTTATAAGGCGGCATGCACGGCGCTTATCAAGAGACTACACCGTATACCGTTAAGTTCTTTGCATTGGTCTAAAGGCCCCTCTACACATCAGCAGACATACGCGGACGTCACCTGCCGATGTCGGGAAGACGAGGGGGCTTATACATACATATATACATACATGTTTAGTTCGGTGGATTTGTCTTAAGTCTTTAGTTATAGGACTCTGTTAAGATTATTATTATTTTTCTAAAATGACAACAATTCGTCGGTGCAAGAAAATGCTACATTCGTTAAGGCAGTCATAAAATTACAGTTTAACGATGTGTAGCATAAGGAAAGATCGTTTATTTAAATCGCCAACGAGAATAAACAAGAAGAAAAGTACAAAACAAAGAAATAAATCATAATGAAAAAACGTTAAATTATGCGCTCAAGTTTCAGGGTTGTAACGCCGATGGTGATAACAGATTTATTATTTAGATAAAATTCGAGATATGTACTTATTGTTTTTGAAAAGATTTTCTTGATATGTTTCTGAAGTTTTGTGTTTTTTATGGAAACAGCTAATACATAGTAATATACTATATAAAATTTAAAATTTGTTAAATAAAATAAAAAGTCGAACCGTCGGGTTATTAATAATGTGAAATCATGCGTAAAAGAAAGTATTTTATTTAGTATGAAACATACACAAGAAAATACTTAAAATGCGGACAAACAAACATCCAAACTTTACACGTTTAATTCAGTATTTTGTAGATACGTTTAATATAATTTTCTAGCGTTTCTTAAACTGAGAGTAAGTGGAAATTCTACTGAAGAAGGCCTTTTAGAGATTTTTTTTATAGATGGGGGCAAAGGAACAAACGATCTACCTAATGGTAAGTGGTTAAAGAACTATGATGCGAACATATGGACGCTTGCTTAAGTCTTAATAATTTTGTACCCATCTTTACAAAGTCAAGCTAGTCTTTAATATTTTCCTAGATTCTTTATATCATCCACAAACGTACAAACTACGTAAAGTTTCGTCTGGGTTGAGATAAGTGTCTACAGCTGTTGTGGTTACGTGTTTGGCTTACGAGCTAACTATGAAATTAATAACCAGGCGATTTATAAAAGGAGAAATCTGTCAATAGCAAGAAAAATGTAACGTAAAGGGTATTACGTGGCTACATGTATGTTACATACATGACATAGTACTATTTAAACTTTCGAGGTAATATAGATGCCCCACTAATTTTTGAATTTGGAAGTATTTTACTATGATGGCGATACTTTGTCCTGATTGGTCTATTTATTTTAGAGTGCGTGTGCACACATGGGTAAGGAGTAAACCTATAGAATCCCACACAAGCGGAAGCTTGCATACATATACTGTCAACGATTCAGAAAAATAATGGGGCTCGTCTTGGTGGATATATTCCATTCTATAGTTCTAAATTTGCAGTTACTTTATTCGTACAGAAATTATGAGGGATTTTTAAAGCTTTTACAATAATATTCTCATACTTATTTAAAAATATTTCATGATAAATGATGTATACAATTTGTCAGCTCATCAAGGTGTAAATTTCCCTGTCTGTTTCCCAAAATAGAATAAGATCCAATTTTCCTGCGAAAAACCTAAAAAGTATATAAATAGTAAAATATATAGATCAGGACCCTAGATGTGCGAGTCAGCTTAAAGTCGATCAGTTATTCTTAGTAATCGCAGAATAATTACTTCAACAAAATGCTTAAATACTTTTTAGTTACTGAGATTTCATTCCGCGCTAAGACAGAGTTAAGAACCATTAATCTTCTATAACAGATTAAAGTATCTATTCAATATAATTAAATACATAATTCGCTCTCGTAGCCTAATGTTATAACACCTATAATATAACCTATGTTACTCGTGGTTAATGTAGCTTTCGAATGTTAAAGAATCTTTAAAATTGGTCCAGTTGTTTTTGAGCCTATTCATAACAAACAAACAAAGTTTTTCTCTTAATAATATCAGTGTAAATAATAAATAAATAATAAATTGTCTTTATTACCAGTTTGCAGTACAAAAAATTCCAGTATTAAATTTTACCTTAAAAATGATAAGTACAATTTAAAAAGCTGTGTCAGTGAGACCCAAACTAGACTTGTAGTATTATAATCTTGTTTTTGTTTTAACGCGAGTACTTTCCATTTTAAATAAAATAATTTTTAAAGGATTTTAAACAATGTATAATAAACCGTGTTTAAAATCCTTTATTTGAAATAGACTTGTAGTATATCTTGGGTATGAGAGAAACGAAGTACATACCATGTAGATTCAGTCGACAGTTATTTTTTTTCAATGGAGGCTACAGACGTTCAAATATACTTGCACAAGTTTGGACTTGCACAGTTATTTAATTACGTGTGTTGGAAGAATATTGCGCAGTTCTTTTAAAAAGTTCGAGATTTATTGAAGTTGATAAAAGAAAATGGCATTCATAATTCTCGAGTTCTCTTTTCTCTCAAAGTAGAGATACTCCTAACCTCCAATAGTTTTCATACTCATGACAGAAATTCTCGAAAGCCACTAATATTTCATCAGAGCATTCTTCATATTTATTGAAAGCTATCCTTTTATTAAAGTTTACATTCCACACAGCATTGTCATGGCTCGGTTATTGCGTTGTATTGTGTTTCAACAATGCTCTGTTTATATAATGTTCGTTGTATATTGGTGATGAGGGAATATTATGAGCTACTCGCCACCCCCAGTTTCACCCGCGTATCTAACTTTCCCGTGGGTATTCCGGGATAAGAAGTAGCCTATTTAAATACTAAGTTTCATCACAATCGGTTCAGTAGTTACATACATACTCACAAACTTTCGCACTTATTATATTAGTAGAATTTAGTTTAATGGGATGAAATACTGGATTATTGTAATAAGAAAAGAACGGTAACCAATGACACCGTTTTTATATAACATAAAAATAAAATTATAAATATAACAATTGTTATTAAATTAAAACTTTGAATTAAAAAAAAATCATAATTTGACATTATTTTCAAATAGACATGATTTAAGAAATTATCAGTTGGTTATAGTTCAAAAACCCAAGGGACTACATTGCTATTAAAAAGAATAGTTAAGATATAGAAACATAATCTACTTTTAAATAACGAATTTATTGATAATTCATTTAAAACTATCAGTTTGAATACCATTTAAAACGAGGAACATTTAAAATAATATTGAACGTTTACTGTAAAAGCACTCGTTGATTTTGTAAAAATACTTCTCTTTATTAATAATAATTCAATAGAAAATTCCTTTTGTTTTTGACGTAAGAGCTTGCATTGTTTGCATATAAGATGAAGATAATTATTTGCTCACGTTTCAAAGAGAAGTTGTTGACTGTGCTTTAATGAATATGTATTATGCTTTTTACGTTAAAATAACAAAAATTTGAAATATATTATCTTTTAGGTTTGTATCACATTTGCACGAAGAATAAGTCTTGTAATAATAATTTTCTTTAAAATCCATCGATTAACGGTCTTACTACAGAAAGGTAAAAAACTGTTCAACGACTGTCTTAAAAAACCGTTACTACAAGAGGTTTAGTGATAGTACTAGTATATAATTATATTATCTGTGATATAAAACACACGACAAGCTTACTATTGTTAGATACGTGTTTAAATAAATTATTAGACAATGTTTTTCTAAACAGGTTAAATCTATGCATAACAAGTTTTGGTAGTAAGACTGTAATGGTTTCAAAATTTGGTTTTAAATATGATTTAGTTTTCATAAATGCTGAAATTTATTTAAATTTCTTAAATGTCGGTATATTTTTGTTTTCAAATTTAGGTTATGTTTTCTTTTGAAAATTTCGTTTTGTTAACAAATAATTTTGTGAATTGTAGAGAATGTTTATAGGTCGTAAAATACGTTAATTTTTGGGGTAAAACTAAAAAATCTAAATTCAGTTAAACTAAAATATTCTTTTCATCATTTCTTTTTCATTTTACGACATCGCTTTCAGCAACACTCGGGAGCCTAAAATCTTCAATAAAAATAAATAAAAGGTTATTCATGGAAAATGTTAATAAACCTACTTAGTATGCTGGTTTTTATCACGGTTCTACATACGCTGAGTAATTTGCAAAATAAAGACGAATACGATTGAGATTCGCGATGTGGGTTCTGTAGATATTTTTCTATTTCTATAATAAATAATCCGTACAGGGATTATATGGTATTTTTTGTAAATGAAAGAATTAAATACAATAATTTGATATTTTGTACTAGCTGCGCACCAGGGCTTCGCTCCCGTGGGAATATCGGGATGATATATATAGATGATATATAAATTGGCTATCTAACACTAAAAGAATTTTTCAAATCGGACCAGTAGTTTCTGAGATTAGCGCGTTCAAACAAACAAACAAACAAACAAACTCTTCAGCTTTATAATATTAGCATAGATATTTTGTATTGTTACCTCTTGATGGAAATGCATCTTGATTGATTTTTACATAAAAAAACACTTCACTAGTAATTTGTGAAGATGATGTTCGAAACCGATCTAATTTGTAACTAAATAATTGATATAGTGTAGAAAATATACAACTGTGGAACTAGTGTTTTTTATGTACAAATCAATTACAATAATTTGGTTTATTGTATTAATTCTGATTGGCTATGGAATTATATTGACTGCCTTAATTTAATATTCTAAAATTAGGCCATTGAAATGTTACATTTTTTTGGCCTAACCTTGCATTTCTCAGAGGACGCAATTTTTTTTTATAGATGTCTAGGGGGGGTTAGTGAAAGCTTAAATCCAAGTTTGTGGGGTTGCAACCCTTGTCCCTCGGCCGCTATCTTGGAAAAAGGGTTGTATATGATTTTTATGGTTTATCTGACAAACTATTGGTCTTTCAAAAAAATGAAAAAAGCTATT
>LQNK01000083.1:14267-26625 GCA_001586405.1 Phoebis sennae | reverse complement strand
TGGAGAGTCGCCCTTAAAAATATTTTTTTCAAATAAAATGTAGCCTATAAGTTGAACCTAATATCGGTCTATCAGCATGTGAAATTTTATCAAAATCTACCCAGTAGTTATTACGTGATTCACGAACATACAAACAGATAAACAGACAAACAGACAAACAGACAAACAGATAAACAGACAAACAGACAAACAGAAAAAAAAAATTCTAACCATGGTTTTGGTGTCTGTGGAACATACATATTACATAAAAATCACTCTTTTTGAAAAATATTCAATGTACAGAAATGGTTCGGTTACTCTTTTATTATATGTATAGATAATTCAATAGAAAATTCCTTTTGTTTTTGACGTAAGAGCTTGCATTGTTTGCATATCATCTTAGATAATTATTTGCTCACGTTTCAAAGAGAAGTTGTTGATTGTACTTTAATGAGTATAATTTAAAAGCATACTACATATTTAGTATGCTTTTTACGTTAAAATAACTAAAATTTGAAATATATAATCTAAAAGTTTGTTTATCACATTTTGCACGAAGAAAAAATCTTGTAATGTAATAGTAATTTTCTTTAAAATATTCATCCATAAATTAACATTAACGGTTTTACTACAAAAAGGTAAAAAACTGTTCAACAATTATCTTAAAAAACCGTCACTACAAAAGGTTTAGTCATAGTACTAGTATATGTCTAATCATATTATCTGTGGTTGTAGTTTAGAGATAGACGCTTAGACACTGTCTAAAGTAAAACACACGACAAGCTTTCTATTGTTTGATACGTGTTTAAATTATTACACAATGTTTGACTAAACAGGCAGCGTTGCCAATGTCTTTATTCGCAATTCCCCAAAAATCAAAGTGAAATTTCCCAAATTGGTGGGAAAATATGGCCCAAAATATTTGAACCTTATTTAATTCTTTTAAATGTATCATATGTATTCTTGTTTTTAAATTTAGGTTATGTTTTCATTTGAAAATGTCGTTTTGTTAACAAATAATTTTGTGAATTGTAGAGAATGTTTATAGGTCGTAAAATACGTTAATTTTTGAGGTTAAACTAAAAATTCTAAATTCAGTTAAACTAAAACATTATTTTCATCATTTCTTTTTCATTTTACGACATTGCTTTCAGCAACACTCGGGAGCCTAAAAACTTCAAATAAAAATAAATAAGGTTATTCATGGAAAATGTTAATAAACCTACTTAGTATGTTGGTTTTTTATCACGGTTCTACATACGCTGAGTAATTTGCAAAATAAAGACGAATACTATTGAGACTCGCGAAGTGGGTTCTGTAGATATTTTTCTATTTCTATAATAAATAATCCGTACAGGGATTATATGGTATTTTTTGTAAATAAAAGAATTAAATACAATAATTTGATATTTTATATTTTGTACTAGCTGCGCACCAGGGCTTCGCGCCCGTGGGAATATCGGGATGATATATAGCCTATAGCCTTCCTCGATAAATGGGCTATCTAACACTAAAAGAATTTTTCAATTCGGACCAGTAGTTTCTGAGATTAGCGCGTTCAAACAAACAAACAAACAAACTCTTCAGCTTTATAATATTAGTATAGATTGTTACTTGATGGAACTGCATCTTGATTGATTTGTACATAAAAAACACTTCACTAATAATTTTTGAAGATGATGTTCAAAACCAGTCTAATTTGTAACTAAATAATTGATATAGTGTAGAAAATATACCACTGTGGAACTAGTGGAGTATTTTTTATGTACAAATCAATTATAATAATTTGGTTTATTGTATTAATTCTGAGTGGCTATGGAATGATATTGACTGCCTTTATTTAATATTCTAAAATGACGTGTGCTGACGTAAATACTGATAGCGCAACGTTACATGTGCGTACACCGTACAAATATTTTGTTTTAATGAGAGACAAGCAAATACAAATTTGAAAAGCAAATACAAAACTGTTCGTCTAGTTTGACACAACAGGTCACAAGAGCTTCCTAATTTTCAAATTTACTACGTACGAGTAGTTAGCGTTACTCGAGTCTTCGGAAAACTCCATGTGCCTTTTATTCTTAATCAAAAAATATAGTTACATATTAACCAACGGATCTCTAAAAAAGCAATGTTTTCAAAAGCTCTCAAAACAACGTAAAACCGAAATCACTAAATGTAATAGAAATCTAAAATTATAGCTTATTCTAGCAGTCGAATGTTTTCAATAAAAACTTTATTGTTTACATATCAATATGTCTTCACTTCTACTAAAATACACTTATATTAGAGCGAGGTGGTAAAGTACCAATTATCATTAATAATACCTAGAGCTAGCATCATTTTTACTATACTAATATTATAAAGCTGAAGAGTTTGTTTGTTTGAACGCGTTGCGTTAATCTCAGGAACTACTGCTCCGATTCGAAAATTTCTTTTAGTGTTAGATAGCCCAATTATCGAGGAAGGGTATAGGCTATATATCATCTCGATATTCCCACGGGAGCGAAGCCCTGGGGCGCAGCTAATAAACTATAATAACTAGAAAATACTACAGTGATCTCTCTCTGTCTTTTTATATCTTCAATTTTTAAAACACGTCGAATTTCAAATAACATCAGATGATTTTTACTGGTAGTTATAAAGAAGATATTTAAAAGACATGACGTCCGGCCCTAAAGTATAATTTAATTGGAGATATTATTACCTATTATGTGACTAGTTGTATAATATTATATTAGGTCATTTATAAGGTACTCCTCTATGTAGAATAAATTGAATTCAATAAACAGCGATTAAGATTATCCAAATAAAGCGAAAATCTATATAAGTAACATGGCTGTGGATTAATTCAACAGTCATTTTAAACGATTTTATACCCGGAAAATGAAACTATCTTTAGTATATAGCTCAACCATTTCAGATCTGATATTATTAGCGTATAAATATATCTTTAGAACTTTTCCTCTATATAGTTTTTAAACATAATGTACCTTAGATCTATGTTTTATATGTTTTCACAAAAAATATAATTTTCTGCCCAGGTGAGGATAATTTAATAGCATGTTTTCTACCGGATAAATAAGAAATAAACAAGGTAAAAATACAATTTTACGAGAGCGGATAAAGATCAAAACGATATCAAAGAAAAATAATAAAATATTTATTAACTTCATTACACTTTGCGAGATATTTTCAACTAATGTTTTATTGTATTCCACAGTCCGATCCTTGGAGTAGCAACGTTCACATACGAGAGATACGAGGATGGTTCCGAAGTTCCCGTCTGTCTCACGCAAGCTGACACCTTCTGGTCGGCGCTGTTCTTCATTCTCATCATTGCAATCTTCTTCATCATCCCCCTGGGCATCCTCCTCGTCCTGTACAGCGTCATCGCGAAAAACCTCATGGAAAACCCAGTCCTTGTCGCCCACAATAGCAAGAACTCAAACAATGCAGCCAATGTCATACGGTATAGAAAACAAGTCATACTTATGCTTGGTACAGTTGTTTTGTCATTTTTTATATGTCTTCTCCCTTTCAAAGCATTAACACTGTGGATCATTGTATTCCCACCAGAGACAATAATGTCCTTAGGTATAGACGGTTATTATATACTTTTGTATTTTTGTAGAGTAATGTTGTATTTAAATTCGGCGATCAATCCGATATTATACAATCTAATGTCTTCGAAGTTTAGAGAAGGATTTGTAAAATTGTTAAGGGTAAATAAATTAATGAGGTGTGGGAGAAATTTGCGAGAAAATATGCAGAGGAGAGATACGTTTAATACCACAACGTCAACCGGCTTTTCTAGTAGCCAAAATACTAATGAGTCCTTCTGGAGAAGGTATAGTAATAGAACATCATCACAAAAGTATTTTCTTAATAGGGAAAGCAAAAAGTTGAAAGAGGTTAAAGAAGTTTTTGATACAAAAATTCAACAGATGAAAGTGGGTGAAATTATAAATGTGGAGAATACAAGGCGAAACAGTATGAAAATTATTGCAGCTATGAATGAATTGAATGATGATTTAAGTAATATTATTAATGTTAATAATACAAAAGCTGATGAAAATTTGGAAACAGTTAATTTTAGTGACGTAGAGGTACATGTTGAGGGTGATAATTCTGAAGCTGTTGAGAACAGTAAACAAATACAAATATTAAATTTAGATTCTAAAAACAATGTATATTCCGCAACATTTGAAATCAACGATCGATGTGATAGAAACAGATTTGTTTGCGTTCCAGATCAAGAGAAAAATATATTTGTATACGATTTTAAAAGTAATGAAAGTTTTGTGTAATCACAATTGGCGAGTGCCAAGTAAATCAATGCATTTAGTTAGATTATATAAATTTTATATGTAAGTTTGTATAAGATTAATGTAAGAATGTTTGACAATAGCGTATATAAATTTATTTATATTTATGATTGTTTTAATGAGATTTAGAGTTTAATTTAATCAAGATAGTCCTGTTTTACAATGCCTTGATGCCATTTTTAAGTTTAATTTAAGTGATTTATTTATTAATTAGGATTGAAAAGAACCATAATATTTTAATAAGGGTTAAGAACACTATCATACGGGACAACTTGGTAATGTAAAGCAGGTCTTAAATATATGAAATGTAATCAATACTGCCTATAAGTGCTATGTTAAAATACAAGTTACATTTATATCAATTCGTCTATTTTTGTTTCTCTTCCTAAGAAATATTAATCAGGTAAGTTATCAAGAAGGGGAATGAACGAGCAAATTGATGTTCCCTTGATCCAAAATTGAGTATCCTACTAATATTATACATGCGAAAGTTTGTGTGTATGTTTGTCACTCTTTTACGCCAAAACTTCTGGACCGATTAAGATGGAACGTGGTATTCATATAGGTAAGGGTTCAGAATAACATATAGGCTACTTGTAATCCCGGAGTTACCACGGGATCAGAAGTTATACGTGTGAAACCGCGGGACGTGGCTAGTCCTTAATATGGAAGCATACACGAATACTAAATCTTACAGGCGCTAGTGGCCACTTACAGCGTAAGGGAGAGTTTCGTAACGCTTGTCATATAACCGGCAGTAGGATAATAATTTTCACTGGTCGTTAGAGCTTGCGGTCGAGGTGCGTTGATTTCTGTAACGGATGCTGTACATGCGTGGAGCCATTTTCAAAGGTAATTTCATCAAATCTGTTGACACACAAAACTACCATAATCATGGTGGATCGTAGGTACCGCGAATCTCTGCATAGTGTTTTCATAGAAGAGCCGGTAAAGACGACCCGATTGGCGCAATGGGTACAGCAGTGTTCTATTGCGCCGGAGAGTGTGGGTTCGATCCCCACGAGTAGAAAATTATTATGTGATGAACATCGTAATTTCCTACTGACCTAGGTGTTAATTTATCTATTGTGAATTTGAAAAAATATGATGAAGTACGTCTATTAGTTATCTAGATTCCATAGCTTTGCTTAGTTTGGGACTAAATGGCATTGTGTTAAATAATTTTTCACGTGCAAACTGATTTACACTCTATTCCATTACCTGAAAGTCGCTATTTGTCTTCCTCAAGAGCTATTATCTATTCTGCGATAAGATTTAGTACTTCATATTTGCAGGTTCGATAAAAGCAAGCGATAAAACCATTTATGTCGTCATCAAAGCTAAAGATTATCTGATGCGTATTATCGTCGCTATAAAACCACATACTGCCATTGTTCCCAATATTGACGTATCAAGTGTTAGCAATTTTGCTTAAATTATTAATTTGTTTTCTTAAATAAACATTAAAACCTTATTTTCAGTAGCCTTAAATAACTGGCCAGCTATTGCAGGTTCGACGATTAAAAGGCAATCCGGCATTGTGATTGGCTAATGCGGATTGCCGCGCTTCTGGACTCTCTTGTTTTTTCGGCGTGGTAGAAGGAAGATGCAATTATTGTGAGAGCGTAATAAAAGTTACTGAATATTGTGATAAATTTAATTAATATAGAAATATGTTAATTATACGATGTACTACAAAACGAATTAATGTATCAATTCAACACAAGTGCGTATCTAAAATATTAGTGTATTTTAAAGAGGAAACCTTTGTATTTTTGTATGTTTATATTGAATAGGCTCAAAAACTACTGGATCGATTTCAAAATTTCTTTTACCATTACTTAAAGGGATTCTTCCGAATCCATATAGGCTATATTTTATATGACATATATATAACATTGCGCTACGGGAGCGAAGCCGCGCGGATCAGCTAGTTAACAATGTAAAATTAATAATTTTATGATTTTATGTAATATTCATCTTGTTTTACCGCAGGCACTTATTCCCCATAAAATCTTATTTCACTTCTTTGATGTTATTTTTCCGTTTCCTTGGTTCAATGGTTATAGTTTTAGGGTTATAACCGAACGGTTGATTCGTTAGAGACATGGAAACTGTCTGGCGGTGTACAGGGCTAGTCAAGTACTTAATAAAGTTTATCGATGTAAGTAGTATGGAATTCACCAACCCCCTATAAAGCCTGTATTACGCATCGGCAGACGCATACGTAGACGTCACCTATGGATAGAGATGCATCGGCAGACGTAAACCACCTACTATGTCTGTTTTATGCCCTCTCGAATAATAATGCCCCAACCGATAGCGGAGATGGTGGCCGATCTTGATAGAGATCAATCAGTAGGAGATATTATAGTGCACTACTATGTGCGCAAACACAGGTGAACTCTCTATTCCTTCACTTTACCCTCTACACATGATCAGACGCCTACGCAGACATCATCTGCCGATGTCGTCCGCGAATATGAAGACGGGGTAACATGTCTATCCGAATACAGCCGTAGCAGGTAATTTACGTTTGCCATAATTTATTTTCAAGTATTTACATAATTTAGTTTATTATAAGAGTAAACACAATTAAAGATATTGCGAAATTATGCATTGATTTTTTTAAATCTAGATTTATGATTTTTACATTTTGAATTAAACGTTGGGTTTAAAGATAGGTTTACCCTATGTGGTAAAATATTACCTACCTATAACAATACATAAAATATATGGAAACTTCTAGAATCCGATATCCTTACCCATCAAATAAAGGTTAAAAATTCATGTGAGTAAGAGCGAAATAATAGATTTAGTTTCGCTAATGTGAACCAATGCTGAGCACGTACTCTATTCAAAAACCGCTTTAAGAATACCGAGTTTTCTAACTCGAATGTAAAAAGATCTCTGTTGCCTTTGTAAGTATTAGTGGCTCGCTCTGAGCTTGCCTCGCCTTGTGATTTATATAACTCAGGACCTTTCATTTGATACAACACTCGGCTATATTCATATGAAAATCGCCTATTTCACGTCTATTTTATTTATGTTACCCCCCACCGATTTTGCTTATTTTGGTAATAATTTTTTTATCTATACTATTTGTATACAACATATTATACAGTATACCCCAGATATCCTCGGATAAACATGCACTAATTTGACCCCCTCTATCTCCGTAAACCCCCTACCGGTTTTGGTCATCTTCGAACTTGTTTAAAATCCGTCAAACACCATTTTTATCTTACCATAGTCTTAATTTTTATGTTTCCTGAGCGCTGTTTTTTTCCTAAATAGACATTTCTTATACGGCTTATGAGCGTTATTTTATTATTTCTTTTCCTAAATAGACTTTACCTATACAGTGCCACTGCATTCTTCCACAGATTAGAGAATAAAAGGCAGATGGAGTGCGGCCAATGACTCGAGTGACGCCGAAAAGCAAATACAAACTTCTTTTAGATACAGATACACTGTGTGGTTTTCCGTTTTCGGCACGCATTTACTCACCATATAGAATTTCACTGGCACACTCATATTTATTTAGTGTTTTTTTTTATGTTTCCTTCTTTTTTTTTAATGCCTTCTATCGTCTCTTTCTATTTTTTGTTTGTATGTGATTGTATATTATGTATTATGTGTGTGTTGAAATAAATGTTTCTTTCTTCTTTCAAAAACAAATACAAAAATGTTCGTCTAGTTCGACACAACACGTCACGAAGGCTTCGTAATTTTCAACTCACACAGATGCACGTGTACATACGAGTAGTTAGCGTCAGTCGAGTCTTCGGAACAGTCCACGTGCCTTTTATATTTTAATCTGTGGCATTCTTCATACAATGTTCCCCAAATATCCATAGAAGTGAACCAAAGTTTTCTTCTTTTATCAATAAAATAACTCTGGAAAGATCGTATAACCCAGCCTTGGTTAAAGGTTAAAATTTCGCTTTTACCTGAATTGTTTATTTCACCAAGAAAAATAAACTCGTTTTACGAGGTATTTGTTTTCCTGCGGGTTCTGAGGTGTAAATAATTATGTTTTTAGGTGAACTTTTATGGGGAACTATAAATAGGATGTAGGTTAGAATAATAATTTACCATGAGAAGCAATTGAACAAATGTTACATTGTGCTAAAAATAATGCTAGTTTATATAAACATAGATCGTCATAGTCTTTATTTATTTTAAAGTAGTATCTGCCCGCGGCTTCGCTCGCGTTTTTTTCCGGATCTTATCAATTATAGGTGTCTTATATTACGCCGGAGGTTGTGGGTTCGATCCCCACAAGTGGAAAATTATGTGATGAACATTGTTATTTTCTACTGTCTGGGTGTTAGTTTATCCATAGTTTGTATGTATTTAAAAGTATGTATATCAGTTACCTATTTTATGTTCAAAGTACTTTATTTCAAGAACAATTATAGTTCAGTTAATGCGAAAATTATTTTTTGTATAAATATAAATATTCCACGCGTTGAACACTTACGTTCTAATTATTAAATTAAATTAGTTTCCATAGAACAAGCTTTGCTTAGCTTATCTGTGTCAAAAAATATCACAATACCTACTACACAATAAATCAAATTCAAAGTCAAAGTAAAAGTCAAAGTCAAAATCGTATTTTCCAAATTGTCCTCTTTCGAGGCGCTTTTAGAACGTCATGTACATTAATTATGTATAATTAATTTTTTTTTCAATATTTTATAAGCTAATCTATGTAAAGATTGGTCGCCAAAATTCGGTCAAGGAAACAAAAAAAATTGTAAAACGTCTACAAAACGAGAAAAAATCGTGAGTGTAAATAAAACAATTCCTAGAGCAATATATCATGTGAACTAAAAAGTAGCTGTCGTCATAAATCCTGGCAGATAGCTGCGCCTGGCGCTAACTTCATGACCGAGGGCTTTATATTTAATAGTTTAAGAGTAGAAAATAAATAAAAAATGTTAGTAAAAAAATATATTTTTTCTGGTTCTTAAGAAATTACATAGTTTAAATTTTCTCGTGGGTTAAAAGACGTCCAATGACAGGTTAAAAGAAGATTTAAATATCATTGAAAACTCTTTTAATTAAAAAACACATGTTAAAATTACTTACTTATAAATAAAATACTTTTTAAAGGATTTTAAACGCGGTTTATTATACATCATTTTACATTATTATTTAACCCGACGTTTCGAGCACTTTACAGCGAGCGTGGTCACGGGAGACTGAGATGGTAGTTTAATGTACCTATGTTATACTTATATGGTGGTCTCCTGTTTTGTATACCTTAATAAATAAAATAAAAAAAAAATCGGTCCAGTAGTTTCCGAGACCATTCAATTCAAACAAAAAATCTAACCTTTTTCTCAATAATATTAGTAGATATACCATGACATTCAATAGATGATAATATAATATCCTCGTGGACCATGGTGACATCTGCAGTGGTCAATATTAACGGAGATGAAAGAATTCGGTTTTCCCTATCTCTAATTCCTTATTTTCTCGAACTTTCTACGGCGTACTTTCTACACCTTTTTATTTCCATATTGATAAAATGATTCCATTGCAATAGTGCGTTTAAAATGAATTAAGGAATTCCATTTCTTGTCTTTATAACAAGGAATACACGGCATTACAGAATTTTAGTTACATATTTGTGTTACAGTATTTTTACTCGACTAAAAATTATACAGGGATATTTGTAACTCAACGTATTCCTTACAGGAGGTGATAGATTGGCTTAAATTTTATAAAATAAGACACACTTTTGTCTTGCGAAAATGTTTAGTTTTTGAGATATTTGACTTTAAAATTTTTGTTTGAAATTTCGAATTTTAATTTCATTTCATTTTCACGGAACATAAATGTGGCTATTATAGTATTTAAGGTCCTTTCTCATCATGTAGGGATTCTATCGAGATACCAATAACTAGTATATCAAACTCATTAACCATTCATGATGAACTATGGCACAAACTTTTCTACAACAAGCTTTCACAAGTATTACCCAAATTGATTTCACTCATTTCTGTAAAATAAAGGTAACGGAATTTAATAATAAACTTCGGAACAAATGGGTCTAAAACTATAGTTAGTTTTCACACTAGTGTGTGGGTCAATTTTGGGACGAATAATGAAAGAGTGGTGTTGCGTTGACGTTGACAAATTGTACTGGTACTGAATCTCAGTACAGTTTATTATAAACCGCGATTAATAATGTCTATTGGATAAGTGTAGCGATTTTTATTGGAGTAAGTAAACTGATGTTGAGTGATGGCCGCCGCGTATGTGTCACATCAGAAGTGGGATCGTAGGTGTTCTGTTAGCGATAGATACTTTGTTGACCTCAAAAGAGAGATATTTTATATTTAGAACGAAGGAAACGTTTTTTTCATAAATACGGATGTATACAATAAAAAATATATAAAAGAGAAAAGAAAATAAAAAAGTTTAGAAATAGGTTGTTTACTCAAAAAAGAATTAGAAACGTTTCTAGTAACAATTAAGTGGCCAGATTAACATTTCTCTTCATATACAATGTTTAAAACGGTAATGGAATTTAATATTAAAGTCCCGAACAAATGGGACAAAAACTAAAGAGTGTGTGGGACAGTTTGGGACGATTAATAAAAGAGTGTTGCTATGACGTTGACAAGTTGTACTAAAACTGAATCTCAGTACAGTTTCTTATAAACTGTTATTAATATAAAGTACTAGCTGAGCCGATGAACTTCATACCGCCATTTTTTAACGTAAATAATTTGACATGTCATACTATTTGTATGGAAGAATATATTTGTGGTTTTTACAATTCTATTCACATTTTTTTCATACTTTCTCACCATTTAAGCCTTCTCTGGACTTCCACGAATAATTCAAGGCTATATTAGTCAAATCGGTTCAGTCGTTCTCGATTTTTAGTGAAACTAACGACCAGCAATTGATTTTTATTGATATAGATTTAAGATAGCAATTTTTTTAGCAATTTTAAACTTTAGCAATTTTTATTGCAATAAGGATAAACTAATTTTGAGTCGCGCATGAACTATGTCATATCAGAAGTGGGATCATAGTTGCTTATAACTAAACAAGTACATGAAATCAAAAAGAATAAAAACATATAATATACATACATAACTTTTTTAGTTAAACAATCGTTTATAGTAACAATAAATTAACCAAATTGACATTTTCCTTAATTCATAAAGTCTGAACGGAATTTAATAAAGTCCCAAACAAATGGGGCAAAAACTAAATGTGTGGGACAGTTTTGGGACGATTAATGAAAGTGTAGTGTTGCTATGGCGTTGATAAATTGTACGGGAACTGAATCTCAGTACAGTTTATTTATAATAAAACTGATATTAATTAAATATATTGAACAACTTTAGCGATTTTTATTTCAACAAACTGACTGACTTTAACGGCCATTTTCAATAATGGATCAAAGATTAAGGATAGATTGTTATGTCAAATTATGTGACAATCGCTAGGATATTGAAATCAAAGTAAGTGTCAATGGATAGATTTGTCTGACTTTAGTAAGCAAAACAAGGGATAGATAGAATATAGAAATAGACCGTTAGTGAACCGTGGCTCACGTCACATCAGAAGTGGGATCGAAGGTGTTTTATTTTGAAAATCTAAAACACGGATAACACTATAATTGAATAAAACATCTCAATTTGTGCAGCGAGTACTGGATATATTATTATCGAATATATTAATCCCTTGGTTTAGTAGTGAGCTCGTTAGAGTTGTAACGAGGTGGTCGTAAGGTGAATACACCTGCACCTGGGCTTATTAACAGTATTATAATTCTACTACATTGTTTTATCTACTGTTAAAAAGGTTCAACAAACAGTTTGAGTATCACAAAGTATGTACATTAAAATATACATAAATATAATCCTATTGTGACTATTGTTTTTACTCAAAACTTAATTTCTTTTAAATAATACAGGCCTGAGCTACTTTTTAGTGTATATTGATGTTATTGATTTAAATCTTAATGATTAATTAAAAACGCATGTAGTTTGATACCTTGCACTAATCACGTGAGG
>LQNK01000083.1:2548-14216 GCA_001586405.1 Phoebis sennae | reverse complement strand
GATAGTAGTCGAGTCTTAAAGAAGTTAAAAACTCACGTGGTTAATAGACGGCCTCTTAGATGTAATACAAATTAGCCAAAATAATTTCAGCGCATTTCTCGTGAATTTCTCATGAAACTTAGCACGTGTAAATTAAATTATTTATTATAATTTCATTTTTACTTCTAGCGTTTACACGTAGATCAAATCTAGAACCCTCAAAACCTATAAAAAGCTAGTCTAGACTAACGATATTACTAAAATTCGGACATTTCCAAGCATCCCATCCATCACACCTATAACCATAAGTTATTCTTCGCACAAAAATAGCCAAAAAACAACGCCATCGACAAACCACATCACTAATTCGATAAAAATAATAACGTCGCTACGGTATTTCATTACCGCTTTTATTTTTCCCGCTCTTTGGCGCCCGACCAGATAGTCTTGGATATCTACAAATTCGGCCCACGTGTAGTGATGTACCCACGTGTAATATGTAACAAAATATTATCGATGTTTCAAAGTAATGACAATTTGTTGAATTTTTGAAAGTATTTTACTGTCAGCCAATTCAAGAAGTAGCTGTAGCAACATAGTATATGTTGCTACAGCTACTTCTATATGTTATTGATGTACTTCTATATGTTGCTATATGTTATTGATGTTTATATCAAATGATGCTGTCTATTTTCTTATAAGAACAGTTACAGGGAACCAAAGGGAAAAGGGAAGGTAACTTCTAAGGAAAAATTAGAACTTGTTCAATATATTTCAAATGCTGAAATACTTCGATGACTTTAAAACGTCACTTGCAACATCTGAAAAAAAAGTCTTTCATTAGATCATCCGTAGTTCTTTTTTCTAACGAATAAAACCGGAATCACATATTTTCATAATTAAGCTATTGCATACAGTAAAGAGTCACTAATCATTATGTGAATTGAAAAACAAGAGGCTTAAAAGTTTTTAAATTAATAGTAATAAAATAAAAGTAATTTGCAATACATTCACGTTCCCAGACATTACAGATTCTCAAATATATTAAAAGAATTTACGCCATTTAAAAGAAATAAAACTATTTACCGTTGTAACGACCTGATTCACATAATAATTCACATCTTTAATCTCATTAAATACGCATTATAATCAGTAACCACATCATGTTTCATGGTGGTTGCGTTAACGTGCAAATTTTGAGTTTAACTGTAATTATTTTCAATACCTGAATATTGATGTGATGATTTTTTTCTTCACTAATATTATAATGAGCAAAACTTTGTTTGTTTGTAATGAATAGGCTCAAAAACCTCTGGACCGATTTAAAATTTATTTCACCATTCGAAAGCTGTATTATCCACGAGTAACATATGCTATATTTTATAGGCTATATAATTATATTATGTTATGCTTCGGAAGCGAAGCCGCACGCATCAGCTAGTCAGTCATGCAAAGGTAGACAAGAGTAATAGTTTTTCTCCTTTTTAAATGCCAATATTTTCCCTATGTCCAAATGGACAATCCAATGCTTTTTTGAAAATAAACGCAGTATTTTTAATGTGTTTGTTGATATTATTAAAATCGCCACGCTTCGTTCCTTGCACTTACCCAAGTATAATATGTAATGAATTTTTTTAACACCACAAATATGTTAAGCAGGACACAAATTAAAACTTAACAGTAACTAAATACTGACACACACATCACGACTGTGCAAGCTGCAGAGCTAAAATAGTCACTCAGTCAATCTAAATCTAAATAAGTGGCCAATCTAAATATTTTATCGATAAAACACTACAGGGTACATCACTACCCAAAAGGTCAATGTAATTGTTGGGTCGGGGCCATTTTTCTCAATCAGTAGCTTCTCGCAAAATAATAAGACGCGGTGGAACTGATCTAACGCACTTATACTCTGATTGAAATTTGTTTTTTACTGTTGGCTCAGCTGTTTATTTCTGGTGGGCGATTTAAGTAATTTTTTTGTGGAAATGTAAGGAAAAACATGTGTTAAGTTTACGTAACTGTAGCAACGATGGTTTTTATTGGAATAAACAAATAAGTGATGGACATCAATGAGCTCAAGTATATGACATCAGAAGTGGGATGCTTGGTCTAGTAAATACAATTCAGAACAATTTAAGTGTTTAATTTTTTTGGGCGAGTTATTTAATAGCCTTTTCTGTAACCTAACAGACCGTTCTATTCTCAATAGCTGAACCAGTGTACTTCGTATCTATCAATGTAACTTTTTGTATATATTTTATTATTATTTTATATTACAGTTGGCAAGCGGAGCATGCGGTTCACTTGATGTTATGTGGACATCTACAACATCGAAGTGTCGCAGATACATTGCCGGCTTGAAGGAAGATGAGGGAAGAATAAGGGAAGGATCAATGATGGGAATTTGGGAGAGGAGTAGAACCTTCCCTGATATTCCACAAATAGATATTCAAGATCAAAATTAACGATATCCAGCCAGTCTCGAGTTTAACGAGACAAACAGATTTTTATACTTAAGATATTATTTATTGTTAACGAGATTAGGACCTTGAAATTTCATCCTGAATTTTCGTTCAATTATAATCGACTAAGAAGTTAGTGTAATGCTTGTAACGAGCGCGACAAACTGTAACTACGGTCTGCTATAAAAACTTTTAACTGTGTAATCAGATGTAACGACTCTTGTTCACTTCAACTATTACTATCTACGTCTTTATAATAATAGTTATAATTTATTTTAATGGTTTTAAATTTAAATTTCAGGTACTTAATAGTTTCTTAAACTTGTTTGAGAAAGAATATCAGAACTACTAATTTTATATTATATTCTCGATTTCCCATTAATCCTCTCTTTATCCCTTACCTTCAATTCAAGCCGTTAAGGCATCTGCGACATTCTGATATTTATGAGCTGTGGTCAGTCACTTAACATCAGGTGAACCGCATTCTCACTTGCCTGCTGTAGCATGAAAAAATCTTCCACATATAAAAGTCTGGACAGTAAAAAAATATATTATAATTTTAACTTTATAACAAATAAGCAACATTGTACAAAATCAAATTTCGTCCACACCTCTCATAAATTCGGGCATAAAATTGTGTTCTCGGTCATTACAGAAATATGTTCTCAAACTTTTATTAAATATCATTTTATGATTCCATCTTATGAGTTATGAAATTGCTTGACAGATTTTATACTTATAGCTGTGCTCCGCGGTCATACGTATTAATAAAAGTACACTAATATTATAAAGAGGAAAACTTTGTTTGTTTGGGTGTAGTGAATAGGCTCAAAAACTACTGGAACGATTTGAAAAACTCTTTCACCATTCGAAAGCAACATTATCCACTAGTAACATAGGCTATATATTTAACATTATGCTACGAGAGCGAAGGCGCGCGGATCAGCTAGTAAAAAATAAATAAATATGCAGGGACATTGAACACTACGCCACTTGTCCCAAACTAAGCAAAGCTTGTACTATGAAAACTAGATGACTGATAGACATACTTAAACATCCTTTTTTGTAAATACATACTAGAGATAAACAAATTATGCAATTACAATGATATCATCACATAATAATTTTCTACCCGTGGGGATCGAACCCACTCCCTCCGGCTCACTAGAAAAAGGGACTTTAGCATTCATAATATTTCAGTTAAGAATAGTAAGGTTTAAAGTTGGAATTATTTTTTTCTTTATTAGTTTTTTAGGGTTTAATCATTAGATTGATGTTCAAAAAACGCCCATAATAGACTTGTTTCGAAGTCGGTTAAAGTAAACAGTTCTCAGGCAGTTTGCAATAAATTAAGACCACATCAGCATCTCAGCTTAAGTAATGTTCAACTGTTACGGCCTTTTAGCTAAAAGCTGAGTTTACTTGAATACAAATTGCTAAAAATTAAGTGATTTAAGAGTTTAGCCTTATCATGAATTCAATTCAATTTCGTCGATTTGAAAATTTTAAATCGCAGTTTTAGTATAGTCTAGTTTGGATTTAATAAAAATGTACCTCATCTATCCTTTATACTTTGTATATATGTGTTTTTGTTACTCTTTCACGCAAAAATAACTGAACCGATTATGATAAAACTTGGTATACATATAGGTTCAGAATAAAATATAGGCTACTTTTAATCCGGGAGTTCCCATGGGATGAGAAGATATGCGGGTGAAACCGCAGGCCCTGCTAGTACTATGAAGCTAAAAGAGGAAGCTGTTTCTTTGTTTGTACGCGCTAATATCAGGAACTACTGGCCCGATTTGATAGCGTTTTTGTGTTTGTCCATTAATCGAGGCATTAGTCATTATGCACCGGGAGAGAAGCCGTGCGAATTGCTAGTTTTAAATAAATTATTTTGATAACTCTAAAGTAAATTTCTAAACATAATTTACCGAATACTTTAAAAACTAGTTAAAATATAATTACTAGCGAACATTAAGTGAAGAGTTAAGTGCTAATAATCTCAACTGGTAATTTACGGCGCCCTAAGTAAATAAAATTAACTCGAAATGTTTCCGTATTAATTAACGGCCCTTATCGTGATACACTAAGGCTGGTTACAGACGAACGACTTTTAGGATGATGACACACGAGGGGACCACGTAAGGCGAAGTATAACACACCTTTATTAATGTAGTAGACCGTAATACATGACTTAGGAATTTTGGGAATAAAACTGGTACGCGAGGCAATTTAAATAAAAAAAAAACGTCAAAAGTTTGTGAGTTTCTAACATCGAGGACCCACTAATAAAAATTTTAAAATCTCATGTCAAGCATACCAAAAGACAAGACACTGTTTTTAAAGTATAAATAATGATAAAAATGGAAGGCACAGGATCCTGAAAAACCGTTTACTTAAAAAGTACAAGTAAGTTACAGTAAAACTTAATTTATGTAAAAACTTCTTGGAAAAAATGACTTGTTTATTTATTATTTGAGCTAATTATCGACCACAGGGTAGCTATTTTAAAAGAAAATAAATCGTTGTTATTATATTTATTTTTAGAAATAAAGTATACAAATAATCAAACTACATTTGAAAAAAATCAATTCTATTCATGTTTACAGAAGGACTCTTTGAAATAAAATAAATAGTTTTGTGTATTTCGAGGCCAGTGTTACTTCAGTTACGTAAACCTTGAAAAAATCTAAGAAGTTGTTCCTTCAAGACGAGTTAAGCCTGCAACGGAGTACCTGGAGGTAGTATATTTAACCGACTTTCCAAAAAAACGAGGGGGTATAATTGAGGGTGTTATTTTGTTATTCACATAAAGTTTTTTTCATTTACCTATCGCTTGCACGAAATTAAATTAATCAATCTGTTAAATTAATATTAAAAAAGAGAAAGACTTGTATTTTATATGTTTGTAACAATTAAACTCACATACAGCTAGACCGATAAATATTAAAAACTAGTTGAGCTCCGCATTTTCACCCTCGTGTATATCCCGTTCCCGTAGAATTTTCGGGATAAAAACAATCATATATCATTCCTGCGGTTCCAAGGAATCTCTGTACAAAATTTCATCCAAATCGGTCCTGTACTTTCGGAGCCTATTCAATACAAACAATTCTTTCTCTTTATAATTTAAGAAGTATAGATGTAATAAAGGAAAAAAATTGCAAGTGAAGTCGCATTCAAAACTAGTATTTTCATATGTTCTTATCACATTTTCCACGCGGAAGCTTTAGGAAATAAACAGTTACATTTTATCGCATGGAATCGATTCCACGCGGAAGGTTCCGCCGCAAATAGTTTTTATTATCGTATCTTTTCCACGCTACGGGATTTTACTGAAAACTATAATCTCTTTACGATTCTTATATTCACATATAATATTGATGCTATGTATCATGGCGAAATTATATGTGTTATGTCCTATGGTTATAGACACACAGCTCAACGGGTACGTCCGCACGCCACAGATGACAGGTGTGAAGTGTCCGAAGTGACACTAGCGCCCCACTGGTCTGTGTATTATATTCCTTTACTCAAGACATGGTTACATAGAGGTGTTATGCATAATATATGGCAATCTCATGTCTTACTGCTACCAAAACAACATGCAAACATACAATTTTATTTTAATATTAAATAATTCAATTGTCAATATATAGATGTCAAAATTTTATAAATTATTTATATGTCCAATTAAGTAATTCTTATTTATGATATTCAAAAAACTCATTTATATTATAAAAACTGCTTTCAATAAGCCATTTATGAAATTTTGTCAAGAATATTTTATTGTTGTGTTTCTTAAATAACTGTGTGCTAACATTTATTATATATCATGAACAGTGATTGTTGTATCATTTTATACCCTAACCTCCTACATTTATCTTGTCCCGTTAAAAAAATGCAATATAATAAATAAATAAATCCTTTATTACCTTTACCAATTAAAAGAACAATAAAGATACTATCATTTCTTTAAAAAAATTAAGGCAAAAGGGCTTTATTCAGTATATGTTACGGTGCTAAGATGCCCGCAACGCTGTTTTTCAATATACCCCAGATAATTTCGGACAGATGTATGACATGCCCACATGAAAAACGAAGACAATTTCAGCCTAAAAAAGCGATCCCACATAATCGTCCGGTCGCACCAAGCTTATCTCGTTCAGGCAGATCGTTCAAATCTCCACCTTATATTCCAGATCATTATATTTTACGAATATCCATAAAAGTTGAGTTGCGAATACGCGAGCTTAATGGCAAGAAGTTTGGATAATTTTATGAGTTAAGACGCGGGGCTTTTTTAATATAATTTTAAAACTAGCTTTTACCTGTGACTTTACGTGCGTGAATATCCCAGGGAACAATATGTTTTTCGGGATAGAATGTCCCGTAATCCCAACTACGGATTACAACCCGATTTACGGCCATTTTCAATAATGTATCAAAGATTATAGATAGATGGTAATCTCTGATTTTGATTGTCAAAAGTCATAACAAAGGCTATCCGTCGACAACGTATTGAAATCAAAGTGAGTGCAAATAGATAGATTTGCCTGACTTTAGTAAGCAAAACAAGGGATAGATAGAATATTGAAAACGACCGTTAGTAGATGCGGTACTATCACCGGTTCGAGAAGCCGGATCCCATATATTAAAAAAACTGATTTCTCTAACCAAAACTATACGAAAGTACTAAATAACACGACATAAACTATTGAGTTTTAGTTCGGTATAGAAGAATATGATGTTCATTTGTTTTAGTTTTTCATATTATATCATATTGTATCGTGTTTTTTTTTAATTTACTCTATAATCTTTGAGACTGATTATTCTTTAATAACTGGCTGAAAATTAAAAAAAAATGAGAGTTGTTTATCAAACCATTTCTATTTTTACCATATGCTATAAAGTTAGACATTTGTGCCATATATACCAATCCTTATTAAATAATCATTATCTTCTATAATCCTTAACTTATGCAGCTATAACAACAAAAACTGTGCTCATTTAAATAAAACACGATATCGAATAGATTTATTATGATTGCATTGTTATTTCACGAGAAGAATAAAGAATTAAAATAACACCTCACTTGAAAACTTCACAGACTTTGAAATAAAGAACTATTGGCTATATTGCGTGCAATCACAAAACTTGATTTATTTTTAGTCGCAATAATTTATGCTATATTTTTGCAAGTTTTTTCTGTATTGCAATACATTAAGACAGATTACCTAAACTTCAGGTATCTACTTTTTTTGTTTATCTGTAACTCTTTATTTACACTAATATTATAAAGAGGAAAACTTTGTATGTTTGTTTGTAATTAATAGGCCCAAAAACTAGACATGAGACGAGTAACATAAGCTATATTTTATAGGCTATATAACATTATTCTAAGGGAGCGAAGCTCCGCGAATCAGCTAGTTATACTATAAAATAAAATACACAATAGCTACAAAAAAAATAACTATAGAACACAGTATTAATGGCGGCCTTCTCACTAAGCAGTGATCTCCACCAGGCGACTACTGGGCAAAAGGTAAGAAGTAAAGAGTACTTTGTTTTTTCTATGAAAACTTCTATGAAAATGTTTAAATATTTTAAAAGTTTAATAGGTGGGTTCATTTGGACCTATTACTGTAAAGTGAAGATCAAAATATTTAAATAACTATTGCTAAATGATAATGTATTTCTACTATATATGTTTTTATGTAAAAAACATGTCAAAATATAAACATTTTAATAAAAAACACTATTAGAGCGAATATTGCAACAGAGGCAGGTGTGTGAAACGCGTGGCTTTATGAACCGTTCGCTTTGATTGGCTCGTAAAACAAGATGGCCGCCTATTGACTGACAGATTGGATCTGCTGACCTTAGCTCATCTGGACTGAAATTCTTGAACGTTTCAAGGAGTCAATTTTCTGGTCTTTACTATTATGACTCGATCGGTGTTGTGATACCAGATATTTATATATCTAGTGTTATAAATTAATAGAGGGTCTATGTTAAATTATGTTAAATGTAATAGAAATGTACTGTGATTCTACACAACTGACCAATTATAGGACTAGCCAGTTAACAATTCACAGCTAGTCATAACGACTGTTAGCAAAGTGAGGGTAGATGGGTCGTGACGTCAATAAGACGTTCGAGCACCAGGCGCAATCGGTACCAATGCGCCCAGATACTGAACGCGCCTACTCTTTCATAGGACTCTAGTCATAGCTAACAACTAACAAGTGACATTTGCATAAAAAGATGACATACAGAACTGGTTAAAACATGAAATCTCAAAATGTTGTCGACACTAGTCTGATATAGTAGTGTCGGCTATGTATTGCTAAATTATTATGTTATGAACATTATAATTTTCACTATCTGGGTGTAAGATTATCTAAAGTAGGTTGACGACCCGATTGGCGTAGTGGATGTTGCAATGGTGTATGCGCCGAAGGGTGTGGGTTCGATCCCTACGAGTAGAAAATTATGATGTGATGAACAAATGTGTTTTCGTTTTTCTATTTATAGTATGTATTTTTTACATTATTATTTTTAATGTTTATGTTAAAATATGTGTAACAGTTATATAATTTCCATAGCTAGCTTTGCTTAGTTTTGGACTAGATGGCGTAGTGTTAAATGTCCCAGAACATTTATTTTTTTATTTATTGATATATTTACAAAATATATTGTATCGTTTAGGTCGCTGATATTTTAAATTAATGCTTCAAAACGAGAACAATGAACTAGTAATTGCATTGATTGTTCCGTACCTAATTAAGGGGAATAATTACCTATTACCACGCTCGTTGTTAACAATCAAAAGGCCAAACAGCCTAAAATTGGAAGTCACATATTCCTACGGCACGAATTAAGATACATTTTCTGCGTTGAATTAACCAACCTCGCTCCATAGAAAAAAAGATGGCTCTTCACTTTTATATTTACTCAAAAATGAGAATAGGAAAAAAATCTATACTATAATAATATAAAGCTGAAGAGTGTTTAGTTATATTCAGAAGGTTAATACTCACTATTTTTTTGTGAGATGTTTAGCGGTCACGTCTCTCTTCGCACTGCGAGAAGCAGTCTACACCGAGTTAAAGCCAGTGAGTATAAACCGTCTCATTATAACTAATTATACGATGGCTCATCGTAAAACCAATATACTGAAGAGTGTTTGTTAGAACGCGCTAATCTTATGAACTACTGATGTCTTTTGAGATTTTTTTTGTCGTGTTAGACCATTAAACCAGGAAAGTTTTAGGCTTTATAACATGCTACGGGAGTTAAGGAACAGCTAGTAATAATATAAGTGTACATGCATTAAAACGATAAGTTCCACTCTTTTATATAAAAGGATAAAATAAACAGCGCGAACTTGAACCTTAATATATTCTGAAGGTCGGCTGCGTGGCTTGAATGGGAATAGAACCATAGACCATATAGCCACATAGACATGACAAGTGCATAGTATATCAATTTCTGCATTTTTGTTCAGCGTACTGATACTATAATCCGATTCGGGTTGGAACAAAGAGGTTTCCGTCGAAATTTGTATGAATATTGGCTAGGCTCCTGTTAATATTTAGCGGAAAAAAACTACGGTAAAAGTTAATCAGTACATTTCGTTGAATAGACAGTTGGTAGTTTTGGAAAATACACATCTTACTTTGGTAAGTTACTACAGGAACAACAGGAAAATTTTTGGATGGATATTTTTTTATTTATTTATTTTTATGGAAAATCTACAGCTGATTTTTTTCATATAAGATACGAAGTCAGACAACAGGAAGCCATTTATAGATTCTCAAACAAGCAAAAAATCTGAACAATTTCACTAAAGTAAATAATAGTTACATATTGTAGTCTATAATAATTTACAAGAAATGCGTCTGTTCGTTTGCCTGCTTGACGATAAAAAATATATAAATGGTTCAATCTTAGGCTAGCCGCCACACGCAATAATATTGTCTATACAAGTATTGACAATCATGTTTATTACATACAAAAATACCGCAATACACCCCGCATACACTCAATATTATAAACAATACATTACTTCATTGTCAATATTATTGTGTGTGCGGCTAGCTTTAGCACGTGGCGCTTTCAGTTGACACCGTAAGTAAACTTACGGGTCTATTTCAACTATGATCTATGGGATAAACTTGAGTATTATAAGCATGAAGTTTAGGACGAAATGATGCCGCTGTTCCCACGTCGGGTCGCTTATATTGTTACATTTTTGGACTTTGGTGATCTGGATTTAAATAAAGTGATCTTTTAAACTACTTTTGGGAACGTCTACGAAAACATATCTTAGTAATTTGTAACTTTGATATCGTTGGGATGAAATTTCAGAAAAATTGGAATTATAAAATTATAGTGGACTAACTGAGCTCCGCGGTTTCACTCGCGTATATATCCCGTTCCCGTTGGGATAAAAAATATCCTATGTCATTCAGGAATGACATAGGATATTTTTTACCCCAGGGGGTTTCAAAGAATCTATGTACAAAATTTCATCAAAACTGGTCCTGTAGTTATAAGAAAGGATTTGATTTAGAGTTAATTAAGGTTTAATTCTACTCTTTCGTACCCATTTTCTATCGATGGGTAACTTCCTCGGTGCCCAATTCATAACGAAGCAAAATGATTAAATAAATAAAACACGAAATAAATTCATGAAAAGAATCCAAATTCATGCAAACAATGTCGTGAGAGCGACCTTATAAAAACTTCTCTGTACCATTACTACATTAGCATACTATAAAGATATAGTCATTTTAAAAATCTAGTGCCTATTCCAGCCCAACCTCACGACAAATTCTCACCTTTATGAACATTTCCCACAGAAACGGCACATTTCGTGATATTTATACGTTTATGATTATAATACATTACGCGGGATGCGGACAGCTTGAATAATCCCATTCTGTGGACCGCTTCGAAGAGAGATGCGGTTCAAGTTATGAACTTTTAACACTTCCTTCCTACTCATTTTTATTCAGTTACACTTATTTAGACGTGATTTGAAATGTGAAAGTTTTTTTTATTTCACAACGGGCAAGCGGGGCATGTGGTGATGGGAAATTGGGAGAGAAGTGGAACAGGATGGGAGAAGAATGGGATGGGGATACATGCCTCTGGGCACCTGCTCACCCTAAGAAACACGCTGCAATATTGCTTCACGCCGATCTTCT
>LQNK01000815.1:60387-85666 GCA_001586405.1 Phoebis sennae | reverse complement strand
ATACATATTACATACCAATCACTCTTTTTGAAAAATATTCAATGTACAGAAATGGTTCGGTTACTCTTTTATTATATGTATAGATTGCGTGTCCAATAATATGATTATTTTATCTGAATTCATTATTAACTTTTGACTGATTTATTTATTAACTGATTTATTAACTTTTATCTGAATTCACTTAATTAATCCACCAAAATACTCTCTCAATATTCATAAAATTAACGTCACAGTTACGTCTTGTCCGAAAATAACAAATTTATTTCTTTTGGTTGCTTAAAAAAATACTTTTATGTTTCATAAAAGGAATAAGAGAGGTCGTCCAAGTATTTCTTTACTTTGTTCTATGGAAAAGTTTGGTGCATTTACTTCCACGGCAAATTCCCGTTTAGTTGAGGTTTTATTTCATCCACCGTCCTCTGGGTGGAAATATCAAAAGGGATTTACTCGGAGTACCAACGTCAAGATAGCTTTAAAATTTTCACCAAACATCTATCTTTGTTATTTGTGAATTTGCCTTTCAGACTTTAAGTGAGTTGCCGTGTTTTGTTTAAATTCTGAAAGGGCAATTTTATACATTTGTTAAACTAAAATTATTATGAATGATATAAAGTATAAATTTTTTGAACATATTATTCGAAAGATTTTTCATGTTTCATACATCGATCAATTCGTTTAAATCTTACGTGTTCAATTATTTTGCAAAATCGAAAATAATATTGATGTAATAGGTACATAGTCTTATTTTGATTTATATAAACAAAAAGAACAACTTTATTGAACAAAACATTCACAACGTAGTGCTGTACCAAGAGCATAAAATAATTTCCATTCGCATTCACGGCAAGGATTACAAAGCGAACACTGCATGTATCAAGTCCAGTTGTCCGGTTAAAAAGTAGCCGGTAGCCTAGTAGTTTTTATAAGACAGTGATTGATAGTATACTTATTCATGGTTAGTTTATTTGACAGACGTTGTCCTTTCCCAATTCGACACTTTCACATTACTCAATTTCCCCAATTTTTCTAGGATCAGATTATAATAAGATGGATTATGAACAACGCCGAGTCTACCAATGGCGATGATCAATTTATATAAAATTGCGTGTCCAATAATATGATTATTTTATCTGAATTCATAGTCTTATTTTGATTTATATAAACAAAAAGAACAACTTTATTGAACAAAACATTCACAACATAGTGCTGTACTAAGAGCATAAAATAATTTCCATTCGCATTCACGGCAAGGATTACAAAGCGAACACTGCATGTATCAAGTCCAGTTGTCCGGTTAAAAAGTAGCCGGTCTTTATCAAAGGAAAATAAAAGACAAAGCGTCCACGGGCATTCGTTTAATTAAACAGGAAGCGAGGTCATCAGTCCCACTGTGGATTGAGTCCCTGTGGACAAAGACCGACTCGATAAATAGCCGGATCGCGTGAGTGCCAAAATTTTTAAAATGCATGCTAATTTCCTCAGTTATTCGTCATGTGTAGACTATGTGGGATATTACTGTTTGATATGTTTTGAATGTGACGTGAAAGGAACGGATTGTGAATACATTTGAGGAGCGCAAGTTCATACAATATCTTGCGGTTATTCAATCCATTTATTTGTAGATTTTTTGATTTATGTTGTAAGCTTTTCTTGTATATTATAAATCTATGAAAATATGAGAAAAGACAGTCATCTTAGAGCGTTTTCGTTACTAAATATTTATAGTATAGCGTTCTTAATGTGCAACTTGTATTTTTCAATTGTAGGTTTAACCTACATATATTTCCCGTTCCCGTGGAATTTCCCAGATAAAAGCTATCCTATGTCCTTTCTCGGGTTTCAAACAATCTCTGTCCAAATCGATTCATTGGTTTAGGCGTGAAGAAAAGACAGACATACAGACAGAGTTACTTTAGGATAAGACAATACAGTAAATAATTTCTGACTCAGATTTGTCATCAAGTTAATCCATCAGTTAATTAAATTACTTTATTAACGAAATGACCAAAAATAGCGAACAAACTTTAGCATAACATGATTAATCATTTCTTCAAACACTCGAGAAAGAGGTCTGTCTTCAGAGTATGACATTAAATTCCGTCATGATAAATTAAACGAAAAGAGGGTAATTTGTTTTCTTAAAATTTAGATGTAGACATTAATTTTGTGGTTAGCAATTTCTAATTTCTGCTGAAATTAATCCACTCCACTTAGAATATGTTCTTTATTAAATTTGCCAAAAATTGTTAGAAGTGTTTTTAAAGTAGGTAATTTTATATAATAACTCGGTTTGATTATAATAATATTATCGTATATTAAGCCATGTTTTTTTTTATACAAATACCTTCCTTATCCTAATAACTAGTACCGTCCCGTAGTCCTTAATGTTATTTTACTTTGAAATAAAAGGTAGTGTGAGTTAAAATGCATGGTTGTAGTTTTTTAAATGTGTAAGTCTTATAAATGTGCCATCAAAAATCAAATATGTATTTCTTGTTTCAACCCACATTTATAACATTTGCTCCTTACCTTTTGCCCAGTGGTTACCTGGTCTCACTGTTTAGTGATAAGGTCACATTCATACTGTATTCTTTTGTTTTATTTCTTGTAGTTTATATTGTGTATTTTATTTTGCAATTTAATGAAGATAAAATAAATAAATAAACCTTTTCATACATGAGATTTATAAAAGGTTTCTTTCGGTTTTTATTTATCGAATGCAATGACTAAAGAAAAGGTATTTATAGCTTCACATAGCAACTCTAGTAGAAATCATTAACTATAATGAATAGTTTGTACTAATGGTTTACAAGACAGTTTTAAAGCCCCTTTAGTGTGTGCACTCGACTTTATTTGCAGTTGCTTAGAGCGTTACTGGGTTCATTAAAGGTGCGCTTAATAACAGCCTTTTGAGGACTTCGTTCTATTTCACATGGGAGTGGAGAGTTGGTATTATTTTTCAGATTTTCATTTTCTCAGTCATAGTCAAATTTCATCTATTATTTGTCAGAATGTTAACTTTTATGAATCCATTAAAGGTGCGCTTAATAACAGCCTGACAGCTTAACTAAAATACCCAGAAACCGGTTATTAGATATTTAAACTTCCTTTAGAAGAAGATAGAAATTACGTGATTGAAAACTTACTAATCTAATGTTTATCTAAATATTATTTTGGGGAATAATAGAAAAAGTTAATTTATGACTTTAGTTTTATACAAAAAGTTATTGTTAAAGATAGTATAAAGAATTATCTTGCTTGGCTAACTAAATTATTAAGTTTACTCTTATATCCATAATTTAATTAACGCCTGAAGCCTAGCCTAGCGTAGACAGTTTTTAAAAGCACCCTTAAGTGTGGGCTCTCCTCGTGTTTGCAGTTCAGTGTTGGTGTAAGCAGGCTTTTAAACGCATTTAGCCTTTTCAACAACTTTGACCCATTAGCAGTTTTAAAATATACTGTGGTTTATCTGAGAATTAATTGAAGCTTTAAAATTAGCTGAAATATCAAATGTGAGTGTCGACATAAATTTAAAAAAAAGTATGTAAATGGGAATCATAGAGATTGTATGAGTAATCATTTGAAGACTCAAACAAAACAATTGAATAATTATCTTTTTTTTCATGATACGTGCTTCTAGAAATATGCAAAGAAAACCATACATAAGTAAGAGAGAAAAAAATACAAACACGTTACTATAATTATATAAAATTATTTGCCCACTTGCTTTTCCTTCACTTCAATGTAGGTCACTTTGTAAGAGTTCCAAACATTATCACGTATAAATTATATCCTAACTATGACTTGCGCTAAAAAAATGTCCTACGATCGACCCGAATCAATATCATCGAATGACATGACATTTTTCTCGTCATTGTTCGCTGGCAAGCACAAAATCATAATGGATGCACTATTGGGGTAGCAACGTACACTGCCCCAAATACATAATTCGATCTCGCCTATTAAAATGACCCTGAACTCCTAACCTAATGAGTTTGGTTGTGGACCCAAAGCGTTTTGTACAGGAAATCAACACATTTACAAACCCATAAAGTACTTTGATAAAGTTTTATAGCTTTTAAACTGTCGATGAGTTCGAGTAAGTATTACGCCTATACGATAGGGTGCTTTGATGAAGGAGAAATTTTACGAACGAAAATATTATGAACGAAACGATATCGATTTTGATAACAATCTCAATTTAAGATTTTGCTGTAATTTATTCTGAATAGAATACTTGTACCATTTACATTTAGTAATAAATACTTGTATTCAAGTTCCCTATAATTAGAACTATTTAAAATCAAACAAACCTGTATTCACGTTATGTCTCTAGGATGAATGTCCTCATTAAAAAAATTAAAGAACGTATTTTTATCTTAGAAAAAATAGAACGAGTACAATAATTCAAACAGGACAATTTACGACTACGATTTTCTAGAATCCTAAAAAATATATTTGTTAGAATGAAAAGTAAGATTTCTGATGACTGCTTAGCTGCCGACAATTCCCTGGGAATCAATACGTCCTCTCTCACGCATTATTTAAATATTATATATTAAAAATAACTGTTGATCCTTATGCGCTTATTTATCGATGTTATAAGCTTCCTATCTGTGAAATACCTTAGTAAAAGCATTAGGTATATAATAAACATTATAATATAAAAAATTAACACCTTGTTAGAACAGTAAGTGATATCTTTGATGAGTGTAAGAATATTAAGCTCCCGAAAATTCCCGAGGAACCGTTCCTCCCCCTCGCTGCATAATTTGAACATTATATTATTCGCTATATTCAAAGTAGCTGCTGATGTTTATGCGTTTAGTTAGGGATGTTATGAGCTGCCGAGCTGTGAAGTATGGTACTGAAAACATTGAATGAAATATGCATTATTTATGTTTGTATTTTTGGGGAAGGCAAATTAGTAGATCAGAAATGATATATGAAGCTGGTATGAGTCGTTAAAATGTTGCCTTGAGGCACCGTTTAAGAGACTAAATAGCTGTAATAGAAATACTTTAAACTATTAAATAAATGGGTGAAACTCCTAGAAAAGATCAATTGATATAGAGGACTATTAGAGTACTTAGTCAAGCGGTACCCTGCTAGATATTAAATTTCAACCAGCAAAAGGTTTTATCATGGCATTTTAATAGCATTTTTTGCCTTTCAATTTGTAATTTTTATATATCCTAGTAATTTAATTTATATTTTTCAAAGTATTCAAATTACCGATTGATGAAAAATTATACTTTTTACATTATATACAATTGTGAATTCAAAAAAGTCTCATAATATTGTTATTGGTGTTTAGTAAACTAAAGGTGCATTTTGTATAATAATTTAAATCGTTGCAAAATTTAAAACCTTTCCACAAGCGAAGCCTTTAGTGCAACTACAAAACTATTGAACCATGTTAAAATTTCAAATGAAACTTTATTACACCTGAGGGCAAAGAAAGTTTCGCAGTTCAAAAATGGAATGCATTAGAAGTTGGACGTGAATTTTCACTCATCGGTTCTTGAAGCTACGATTAGCTACTTGAATGCTGGCTTGTTAGTAAAAGTATGTACAGAGGTCTTGAGAATATTATGGGCTATTTAATAGAAAAAGTGTATGTTTTAGAAATTAAAATGTTGGTTTAAGTTTTCATATGAAGGATAGGTTGTTATCACTAAATTGTATAAAACAAAGTCGTTTTTTCTGTCCCTATGTATGCTTTTAAATCTTTAAAACTACGCAACTAATATTGATGCGGTTTTGTTAATAGATTGAGTGATTTAAGAGGCACGTTCATCAGAGGCAACATCCATTAAATAGTGGAGAAAAACTGTTATCAATTTTATTTTCGCTTACATTGTAAACGCAGACTGAACCCTACGAGATTTATAAAAATAATGTACAAATTTTTATATTCAACGTTCACGGTTATTCTGTAGTGTATTTAGTATCAGCATTGCACCCGTGCGCAGCCGGGGCGGGGCGTTAGTAATTTTATAAACTACAACAGCCTTGTATCTAAATACAAAAAAAAAATGTAATGTTAATATCGTATTAAAGAATTATATTCATCCATGCTACGTTCATTAACCAAAAATACTCGACGTAACAGGACCATAAAGAGAAAAACGCTGAAATTCTAAATTAAACCGCACGTTAATATCCTCGTACGTAGTTAACATTTTAAACTTTACTTGCAGTTTAAACTTTTTAGAGGACAAAATTAAAACTGTCCACGTTTGTACAATAACCGTAATCGTTGATGGCCTTTTTAAATGTCCGGTGCTATCGGAATTGTTATTATGATTAAAGGGAACTCGGGCGGTATCGTGTTTCGAAGTTTCTACGGCGCTTTTATTTTTTTAAATTCTTTTAATTAAGATGTTTATTTATTTTTTTTATGTAAAGACCAACACATTTTTATACTTTCAATTCCACTATATTAACACTTTTTACAATAATGTTTTATTTATTTAAACACGACCGGTTTCGTACATCATCGTCAGGTAGTCAGGATGTATAGGTATCAATACAAAGTATAAAGTATATTTTTTTTTTACTTTTTACAAGTATATTTTTCTTCTTTTTGTTGAAAGAAATGCAATTAAAATATTATTCATTAAAATTTAATTTTAAGTTAGTTATAAAATCAAATACTTTTTGTTCTGTATCTTTTCCCTCATAATGTTGTTAGCTTTAAGCTTTGGTGCGAAATAAAGCATTTATTCATTCATATAGGTCATGTTATTAGTCGGTAATTTTCAAACATACATAATATTCGCTTTTTTGTTCATCAATATTATATCATCAATAACTAAATAATAAATATTGTTAGATTAATGTGTAAATAAATTCAACAATCTCTTTTCAACATTATTGGTTATCAATCCTACGATATCTTATAGGTACACGGAAACAATTTTCTAAAAGTATGCTAAAAGCTTCTAAAATAAACATATTAGCGATGCAACTTAATACTTTAGGAAAGAAAACATCTACTTGTATGTTTAGGCACGGAATAGTTAAGTTCACAAAGTTTTATACAAGGTCGCATTTAATGGACAAACAGTTTAGTTAGTAACGGACAAAGCGTTTTTGTTGTAAATTATGTATTGGACTGCGACGTTCTAACGGGAATTGAGTAAAATGCGAGTAACTCTAATTTGGGTTTTCGGTGGAAATTGACAGCTAGAATAGTTTGTAGATGTCACCTTATTATTCGGTAGAAAAAAATATGCGTTGTAAATTAAACCCATCGTAATTTATATTTTGTATTGTAACCTTTTGATTTAACTGCATCTTGATTGATTTGTACATAAAAACACTTCTCTTCACAGTGGAATTAGTGAAGTGTTTTTATGTAAATTTTTTTGGGCTTACTTTTACTTCGAGACTTACAAGATTTTAAGTGGTTGTGTTGTAGGCAATCTACAGGGTATGGCGTAATGAATGGATTCATTTCCAGTCTTGCCACCAAAAGAGTAACACAGGGTCTATTATTTAACTTTTTGAAAATGTTGAACATCTCAAAAACTGAGCGACTTTTACTGTATTTCAAAAAATAATGTTTCACAATAACGAAACATATTAATGTTCTGGAATCATCATAATGTCCTCTACCGGCAGATATCTTTTTATCCACTCATTACGTCAAACTCTGTATATTATTATTCTATTTTTATACAATACTCCTCTAAAATAATTGAAAAATAATAGCCAATAATGTTTTTAGTAATACCTGCTACAGATATTTCTTAACTTATCTCCAAAGCTGTATAAATCTTTTTACCAATCTACAGAAACCACTTATTTATCTGAGAATAGATATTATGTATAATAAATTTGTTATTATCTGCTCAACTGACCAATGTACGGTGTAATCAAATTGACACACTTTCATATTTATTGCTGGAGCTAAATATAGAAGCAATACCGTGAAAGCCACCCAATTTATTTATACGTACGGGTATTACATCTCTGATTGTGGTTGAAGTAGGTTGTGCGATAGTATGAAATAGAAGGTTTAAGGAACAAATACTATTATTTAATTTTGACCATTTAGGCTTAAGGTATTTTATTCCTCCAGAACCATTATAGTAGTATATCATTGAATGAAATAATTAAATCAAATCTGAATAAATATTCCACGCGTTGAACATTAAGAAAATCAAAATTTGGCCAATTATTTAAGGCTTTTTGCAAGGAGGCATTTCGTTTTATATAAGTTCACAAAATAAATTTTAAAAAATTGAGATTCAAAGTCCTAATAATACGCCAAATTCGTTTGTGTGTATCTGAATTTTTTATTGCAGTGTACGATAAAATTAAAAGAAATGTCTTCTAATTTCTTGTAGGATGAAAAAGGATGAAAAAACATTGTTTTCAAAATTTATTTACAAGAAGTTTCTATCTCTGCATCGCAACCGAATTCTTAACCAACAAGTCCCACTTCAACACGTAAAAACTCGATTAAAGTATTAAGAAACAAATGTAAAGCACGAAAAGGAACTTGCGTGTCCCAGATACCAAGTTTGGAGAGATAACGAAATGCCATCGTTTATATTACCTTCTGCCCGCTTCGCTCGGCGTCTATCGCGTTCAATGCGGGGTTTCTAGAAAAAAACAATAAAAACTATCCTATCATTTAATTTAGCTTATAGTCTAGCCATGCCCACGGTTTCACACGCTTTATTCTCTATTTCATCCCGCTATTAAGATAGATATTGAACAAGTTTATTGATCTATGTATCGACACCAAATTTAATCCGAGCAAAGGGCGCAGCTAGTTGATAATATTAGTAAGATTGCCTATATAATTATACACCTCCAATAATTTCTACTCAACGTCTTATTTTGAAGATGTTAATTAAACTTTGCAGCATTAAAATGACGTATAACTCCAATCAAAATTATAAAATGATTTCCTTTAGACGCCCGAATAAGCGAGCTTCACTGAAATATCGAAATGAAATTGAATTGAGCTTGTTTACGTTTTAATTTGGCGAAATTATTTTCATAGATTGAGAACTGTGATTTTGACGTATTTTCAGAAATGTTTGCTGGAAGGTAATATTATTTCGTCTTAATGTTCAGTATAATCTTATTTAAATGTTTTTCTTACCGAGATTGTTTAATGGTGCGATTGAACTATGGCACTAAAAGCCTCAGGGTTTAAATAGAGCTTTTCTGTATAAACATGAGAGTTTCTAATAGCAAAATTTTTCATGATCAGTTTATTAGTTTTGTCTGTCGTACTCTTAATGTACCACGGATAGTATCTAACAATAACAATGTTATAATTAAGTTATACTACTGCTATTATTATGAATAGTAATGCCAGCCAACCTAACTAACCTATCATTATATTATATTCCGGTACATTACAACATTAGTATGTTTTACAACATATAAACGAATTGTTTCGCTTTATAATATTACTATAGATTTATATGTATGACGTGCGCAACTCGTTCGCCAGTAAATCAAACAAAAAATCGCATAACAGATATGGAACATTTTAAATTGGATTCACCGAGATAGAAAAGTCTCGCATCTCTTTGTATTATGTATTGTTATATGTATAGCGTTACCGTCGTATACAGCAATTTGAGACGTGCCAATTCGACTTGCAGCGTTCAATTTACGCCCCGGCAAATGTTTGTCATACTATAAACAAGCCTACCTCCACCCTATCTTCCTTTCTATATAATTTCGACACAATCTTGTTTTTGACCCGACGATTCCGAGAACTCTTCATACAAGAATTATGGCTTTGTTTTCGTTCCATCGAGCATTTCGTTAATGTCCCTTTAGATTTATGCGTACGATTTATTAATTTGTATAGGTACGCATGGTAATTGAAAATTATAGAAGATGGTTATTTAAATCGGTGATGGATGATGTTAGTTATGTGTGGATTTTTATAAATAACTAACTGTTCCACATGTCTTGTATCCCGTAGCAAAATGTTAAATACCTAGCCTACCACAGAACATTTAATTTAATGTTCTGTGTAGCCTACAATATAGTTTATGTCACTCAGTGAAGATGCAGATGCAATGGCGAAAGAATTTTTGAAATAGTACTTTTTGTGTGAAAACATTACAAATATACATACAAAACACTAATGTTTTCTTTTTGTTATATTTGTAAAAATAATATAACGATATCCCAAAATTATGTATTTTGTATGTTACACGAAAACACATTTTTTAATAAAAACTAAACAGAAAAACAAGAAATAGTAAGAACGAGTTATAAAAAATCAATAAAACTATTTCGAATAAATATTTTTATAACACCATACAAAATTGATTATAAATCATAAAAAATTATCTATATAAAAAATGTACAACGTTTTTGCAGGAAATATCGCATAGTTTGGTGTCAGTTAGAAGGTAGACAATATTTAACGACGTTCTATGAATAAAATATAAGCCTGCAGCGTTCCGTTTTCAATATATTTTCTAGTCTCCAAATTGAAATTTTAAATTACTCTTTGCGCTGTTAACACTGTTGTAATCCTTAAATATTAACCCTTTTTTCAAAGACTGCCTCGTTCAATGATAAGCATAGTTTGCGTTGCAACCGAGAAATCCTTGGTTCGATCTCCGGTGGAGACAAGAAAAAAAACTGCTTCAAAATTTTTTCTTAAAAAAATGCGTCAGTGAAACGGATTTTAAATACGCCCCGTACCACAATGATTATGTTATTATCAATGAAGTTAGTTCTTGAACCTAGGAAACAATATTACATCTTCTGTTTTAGTTGGTTTTAGAACCGTTAGTCTTGATCTTAAAAAAACATACATATATACGTAACAAAATTTAGAAATAGGATAAGTAACTATAATAAATAACATTCGAGCAATATTAACAAATGTCTATCTGTTTCGCGAGAATTCACATAAAACATTATGTAAGCAAAAAGCTCAAATCAAATCTTAAAAACTAATTTACTAAGATATTTCATCACTTTTTCGCTCCGAATCTTAATTGCAAGCGAAAACTTCGATAATAACATTTATTTTGCTCACTTCTGTTTTGCTTCAATTTAAAGTTAAATTTCTGGTAATGTGACTTGTATATCCCTTGAACTATAACAATCTAAGTTAAGCTGTCTAAATTCTATGGTACAGCAGCTAACAGTCTAGACGTTGCTATCTGTAACATAGTACAAGTTTTGATTGGGGATCCGATTTTATCGGGGAGGAAAAAATATTTGTAATCAAGACTAAAGCATTACAAACGCAGATAAATAAATGGAACAATGGATTCAAAATTTACGAAATTATTACGCTGATTGTCAGCTACGAAAATCTTTAAATATGATTTTTTTAAATCCTCGAATTTTATTGACAAATCCATTGGGGAAGAAATTGTAAGTAAAGAGACCTTTGCGCCAACACGTGATAAATGTTGCTATCCGTAATATACAGAAAGTTTTGACTGAGGATACGAATTTAGAGAGAACAGAAGCGACGAGAAACATTTGACCTGTAACCAAGCCTAAAAGTATATCAGTATTTTTAAATGAAATAAATTTAAACAAAAATATAAAAAAAAACTATTTGGTATACGCAACATACTTGAACATACATTGAACGTATGCGATTACATACTTTATTTATATACATCCCTGAATGATATACAAAACCTCAAAAAGCAATGCACTATAGCAAAACGTTTGTAGCAAACTGTGGTTCCGTATATTAAATAACATTCCGCAATATGAATAGTTCAACTGATTCTAGTAGCACCCGCTCCACGGTATATGTACGAAATTTTTCAAATTTATAAAATTCTCTCATTCAAGAATACTTTTCCTTTAGTTAAATATACAATATTATATCTTAAAATATTTTAATACTATTCGTTGGTGAAATAGTAAAGGAAGTAACAAAACTTTTTCAAAAATCATAGCACAGTTTTAACTTTATCTTACAGGCCACAAATATCTCTTAAAAATCTCTTTCCTGTATATCAAATATCATTCAGACGATATCAAAAGATTGCTGTACCATGAACGTTTTGATTGCATATTATTGCAAACCTATAGACACAGCCTTGGATGATATTCATAAAATCTCAGAAAGCAATGTAGTATAGGGTCGTGTGTAGCAAACCGTGGTTCCGTATATTAAATAACATTCAGCAATATGAATAGCTGCGTCTCATAAAATTCCTCATATTGGATCTGCCATTACTGTGAGACTCCGAAATATTTGTATGATTAATCGAATTATTGGCCAGGGCGGAAACGTGAGCAGGTGTGCTTTAATATTGGCGTTTAGAATTTTACTTGTAATGATAATGGTTCGGAATCTTTTGACATTTATTTTGATATAGAACAGGCAACTCGGCTATAGGGCTGTGCCATTTATTAAGGAAAGAAGAAGACGATTATGCTATAGGGTAGGCAACTTTTTAAGAATTTGGAAAATACGATCAATGCCAAAATTATTATATATTAGATACGATTTCTTAGGTTGGTAGATATTATTCAGACACATCTATTTCATTGATTTAACCATAAAAAATATCTTAACTATAATAATGATATGAATGATAATAATGATTTAGAATATTATAAACTTTTTCTAGCATCCTCAGCTTGACGATTTAACACTATACTTTTGTGGATTAACTAAAAACTTATATAAATTGTAAATCTTTGCTTTATTGATTCTTATTAGACACATTAATAAACTAATTGATTGGTTGTAGAATTCTAAATATAGGAAGAGAATATAATGAACTTATATTTGTTGATATCATGCAATAAATTGTAGTTCTACGCCAGTGCTCATGAAAATCTACCATAGCTTTGTGATTCATGCTGAGGCTAATGCAATTAAAACCATTACTTAATTTAATAACTACGTCCTTTTCTTTTTGAAACAGATAACCGAGCAAATATTATCCTTGTCAAAGGATGTAATACTCTGAATACGAAAATGGTCTCATTAATTTTTTTCTACGCATTGTCATAAATGTACCAAATACACTCGAAACATAGCCTTCATATTCAAAAATAGACGCCAAATATTTTCATTGAAACAGATGCACCCATTAAGTTTCAAAAAGCTACAAAACTTCACAATGCCGAAAACAAGAGCGTGTTTTCGCCCAATTATTTTTTATTTTCAATTTCCCCTTTCAGTGAACATCGCAAATTGTCTAAATTATTCACACGAAAGGCAGTGTTCTGGGAAATGCTAAAATAGCTGCATTATGTATTTAAAACTCCGCTTCTTTTTATTGATTGTTGAATTACCTCGTTGAGAAATTTATATCTTTTACTATACTATATCTGAGTTAATTATATCGTCTCGTTTGTTATAAAATAAACCCATATAACAATAACACCAATAAATAATACAGTAAGACCTAAGTAAAGCCTATCTTAGTTGCGAGTTTGATAATTCAAATGTGTATTCTTGCAACGGTTACTCATAATTTCCCTTGATAGCCAAAATGTCTTTAATATTATAAGCAGTCGATGTATTTCATAGTACCTCATTAAATGCTATGATATAAAGGTATGTAGGCATCGTGATTATTATACTTTATACGTTACATTCTGATAGACAATTACTAATTTAGTTCACAGAATGTGTCGTGAAGTGCGTGTTACACTACACTGAAGTACAACGTATTTCAGATCTAAATAGCGTTCCATTCAATCCGTGACAAGGCTCATATTTCCTCAGAATGTACAAGAACTAAAAGTGTAATAAATACGTTTTTTTATCACAAGTATTTTAGCGTGCTTCAACACCATTGTGCTTGAAACATGTGAAGGGTACTACTTAAATCATGTCCAAAAGTAGTACAACAGTGATGTCCTACAAAAACAAATTATGTGGAAGACCATGACATGCTTCTAAGATTTGTATCGAGGAGGCTACTGTTATTAAAAAAATGGAGCACGAAAATGTTGATACATTTTTGACACCGTTTCAAGGCAAGAATGGGGCTCACGATTATTGACACCAAAGTTGGATTAATTGTGTACACACAGATTACAATGTAAAATTACATTTCATAATTTACTTTTGTTTTTAACAAAATTTACTGTTAATGTTTTTGAAAATTATTTTATAATAGTCAATATAAAGTTGTCAGGTAAAAACCATGATTTTGTTAGGGTTCTCCTCAAACGGTACGTTATTGACATTATCTTTGCTTCATAAAAATAAACTAACAATTTCAATTGTATTTCTTTACAGCAGTATAAAGTATACTGTTTTCTCGTCCTTAGAATTAAATTTCTCGTACACAATAAATAAATGAATAAATGTAGAAATGGAGCAATTCTTTGAATTGGGTCAGAGTTGTGCGGAATTCGCCACACCTCACGTAAGATTGGCGCTTAATAGCAGTTAATTGAACTAAATTATAATGTGATAAACATCCTGTCACTAGATAACATTATAATAGATTTCTTCGAGGTTTCGCTTTTCAAAAAATTGTGGATGTATTTACAAAAAAAAATATGTTTTCCAATTTTTGTCGAAACAAACTTATTAATGCTAGAGTTGGAAAATATTGGTCCGTGTGGAATATTTGTTTCTTTTTTATTATACAGTTTTAGGTTTTATATAAATCTCTTTGATTTAGTTTATGTTCCATACTTCTTTTTTCCGAAGAAGTTTTGAAATATTCCTAAACGCTGTATTTAAAATTATTTTAGGTAATTTAGTAAATTCATGTTGGGCTATCGTATATACAATACAAGATAAATTCAGCAAAAGACCTTATTAAAAATGCGATAAGTGTATCAGTGATAATTTTGATGTATTTTACGACACCAAAGCGTGATTTAAGATATTGCACTCGTAAAACGCAAAACCACGCCCGAAACCAATTCTTGAATCGCAGAGTTTATTAAAAGACGAAATAAAAATACACTTATTTGGTTCGATTTATATTAATGTTACATTCTAATCCATTTTGCTTTGTACGTTAAGGTTGAATTCGTCCCATCGGCTTATGAGTGTTAAGAAATATAGAGTGTTCTTGTGTTCGCACGTCTGCATCTCATGCGAAACTGATAAGTCTCTATTAAGATTAGCCACCACAGCCGAAATCGGTCAATGGAGCTATTGGGACGCAATATTCCCCAAAAATTCCTTAAGATATAGACTATATAGGAAACTAAGAATTCATAAAATCCCACCTTCTCACATCTATACTCTTTCAGTAAAATTTAGTTGTGGTGATTTTCAACTCCATTTAATACCAGCGTTATATGGATGACATATTCAGGCAACATGGTGGACATACGAACAAAGCAAGCTAAATAAAAGCTTGTAATTATTCAAGAGATACATCTGACAGGCTGGCTTATCATGCTAGGCTTTACGTCAGCGTGTCACAAGTAATATCTCATTGCTATATACGCGCATTTATTTACTAGCTAAGTCCGGCTTTGCCCTGGATTGTTATCCCATTTACTTTGTAACTGCTTTTATTTCAAAAGTTTTTGTTCAAGCGGCAGGTACCTAAGTTTAACGAGGATGTCTTAATGAAAAACTCTCCCCAAAACTTTCTTAAGTCCAAAAATTCTAAGATGTATTTTTTTTATTTTCTTTGGTACAAACTTTATATAAAAAATAAGGAAAAAGTAGGTCAAATATGTGCAGTTATTTTACTGCGTTCAGAAACTCAAAAGTTACAATTATTTGTAAGTCTTGGCGCTCGACAAACGCACAATACGAAACAATCAAATGAAATGGAGGAATCTCTTAAAATTCTATAATTTTGAAGTGTTTGAATAAATCTTACAGGTAAAGATGTTTCAAACCCTCCTTACAAATAAATCAGTAGGCCTCCTATCGAAGTCTCTTTGCGGTATCTATTAGATTAAAACTGACATTTGAATTTAAGGTTAGGACCTATGATATCCCTTTGCTCGTAAAATCAACACCTGCCCGCCATAATAAATGTCAGGGATAACAGGGTTTTCCCCGTAAAAGAATTATTTTTGAGGAAAAACTTGACGGTTGTGTTTTATGCTCTGAGAGATTTGAAATGGAAGCTTTGTTGAGAAGTAAGTATGGGTTATCTTTACGTGAATAAAGAAAAAAAATAGAACATTATTATCATATATGATGGTGAAAGTGTTCACACTTTGCTCCCGTAGCATAATGTTAAAGGCAAAAATATAGCGTATATAATGATATAGGCTATATTTTTTCCTTTAATCACTAAATGTAGTGATGATGGAGCTTTTTAATGGTGAAAGAATTTTTGAAATCGGATATTTTTCTCTTTATAATATTAGTATGGTTGTAAAATTTCTGACTGAAAGGCACATACTTTCAATCCATAATCAAATCAGTTTATTGAATGTTAAAAAATAACCAATTTATTCAAAGCAGTCTTAAAGTAGTAAAAACGTTTTCTAATAATTTATATCAACGTTCGTTCGCAAATTATAAAAAGCTGAATACAGTTTTTATGTAATGATTACATTAAGTAAAATTAACTTATACACTCAATGGGATTAAAAATTCCTGGAACGTTTTTCTTTCATTACAACGAGATTAATTTCCTTAACAGCCACCGAGCGTCTACAAATATCCACAAAGTCCTTTTTAATACTGATTGATTCGTCTAAGGCTGCGTCTATACCGTCAAGATTACCCGCATACTAAGCTAAACGTTATTTTTTTTAAGAACGTTTTTGAATTTGGAACGCTTTAAATCTTCTGCGTTTTTCTTTCTTCTTTCTTCTTTCTATCACATTTAAGATTTAATTCTACATAAACGATAAATGGGTAAGTTTCATGCTGCAAATACTGGACGGATTTTGATGAAATTTCGTATACATATAGGGTAAACATGCTAAATTTGAAAGCTCATGCAGCAACTTTAAGTTAATTTTGATGAACATTTTTTGATGCATAAACTTCGAATTTAATGCGAGCGAAGTTACGGGCAAAAACTAATTGCCTTGTCCGGTGAAGTATTAAAGAGAATAATTCGCAAGACACAACATAGCTGAAGATCGCTGGTACTCTTAGTTTCTGACGGCTATAATTTACGACTAAACTGAGCTATCCAATCCTGTCTGGCCCGCGGTTCATCTTCTAATTCCTCCCGCGAGAATCTCCCGGATACTACAAGTTTTATAGCGTACCTGACTTGAAATATTACTGCTTATCCCTCCGTTAGTTATCGGTGCTGCAAAGCGCTGAACGCGTAAACGAATTCTGAAACTTTCTTTGCAATTTATTATGATGTTAACCAAGTTGTATTCTTACTCCCAAAGATTAGTGAATAAACTGCAGATTGAATGCACCGACGACTCGAGTGACGCCAGAAGCACAAAAATCATAAGAATACAAAAACTACCTACCTGATGATGAATTCTTGAAACCGGTTGTAATTAAATAATGTTTTTAAAATAAATAGTGGAAATAGTGTAAAAAGTCTTTAATTCAATACTTAAAATGCATTTCCACCAAGAAGTACAATACAATACAATCTATCTATTAGAATACAAAAACGTTTGTTCAGTTTGATGTTGAGTTTGATGTCACATGTAAATAAAGATGCGGCTTATTTAATTTTTTAATCATATCAATATCTGGTAACATTACACGCACACAGATGCCACGTGTACGTACGAATTACGAGTAGTTAGCGTCACTTGAGTGTTCGGCACACTCCATCTGTCTTTTATTCTATAATCTGTGCTTACTACATAGAACTAGTGTTTCTTAGTAGTTGTAGTTCGTTGTAGAGACTAGTTGTTCTATTTCTAAATATTGAATCCATATTCTTTCTATGCTGAAATTCTCATTTATCTTAAGCTTTATACTTAGCAAGAGAAAAAAATATCACTTACAAGGTGAATAAACTAGGTTATTTAACGCACATTTTAAATATTAAGATTGCCGCTACTTTTCTCACAATAAATTAATTAAAACCTAAACATTTAAATCTCAATTATTAAACATTACAGAACTAAACAAAACAATCGCAATAGGTCTCAAAGTACGAAATGTTCAAGCGGTCCATTGAACATGCAGGCGACAGTACTATCAGCTCATCAGCACAACAAAGAACGTGAAACAATTGATTAAATTCTCTTCAGCAGTATTTGCACCTGAAATTTATTATGTGATACCATTGGGCTGATAGTGAAAGCTTTTATTCCGAGATCTAGGATAATTGTTTGCTGAGGTGTTTGAGGCAAGCTGAAAACTCGTATGATACCACTCCTAATATTCCCCGACATGGAACTGCAGACCTAATTGGTGAGTAGCGGTTCTCAGCAAGAACAAGTTTTCAGCTTGCCCTCAAATATCTCGACAAAAGAGTGTCGTAGCTCTCAGAATATTTAGTACTCCTTGACGGCTAGGAGTAAAGGCATGACGACTCAGCAATAATAATTAACGTGGGGTTATTTGTCACTTAAAATGCAATAACAATTACTTGTTGAAAAAAATGACCAGACTCCTCCAGAAACGGGCCTTCACACTAAAAATATAAATAACTTCTGTATAATATAGTGTACTGATTTCTGAACACAGTACATTGAAATCTCAATTAAATTTCACAATGCCACGGCAACAGCTTTCAAAGTACGAAATGTTCAAGCAATCCATTCAACATGCAGGCGACAGTGCTATCAGCTTATCGGCACAAGAACAAAGAACATGGAACAATTGATTAAATTCCGCCCTGCATTTGCGGAGGAATTCGAATTAATTGACAAAGCGTTAATTTTCTGCTATCGACGTGACCAAATTCAACTTTTTAAGGTGCAACTGATATAAGTAAACTAAACATACCTATTAAAATATTAAACTAAACAAAAAGCTTAAAACCAAAAATTGCCTTATAAAGTCTATTATAAATAATAATTAATGTATTATTGAATGTGTTTAAGATGTACTATTGAGCGTTAACTCGAAACCAACATGACTATTTTTTTTATGTTTTTGCAGGTTTAAATTAAAAGTCACATAGTAAGAGGTAAATAATAAATCATAGGGGTACACTATTTAGTGTGTGAATACCCTGCTATATATTTATGTAACAGGGTATATAGGTACAAAATCACGATGCAAAATCATAGAATATATTCAACGAAGTATTCATGAAATTGTATCAGCTATAGTTAAGGAGTAAGTTATTACTTGCGGATGCTCTGCCAATCTCAAATGAAATTGAGGATCTGAGTGAGTCGTAAGATATGAAAATGATAGATTAGGGATTGTATTCCTTCATTCAACATGTATTACACATACACATATCTGTATTAACAGACACATCAATGTTTAGATTACATGTGTTTGAATTCTCAAATAATAACCCGGACATAATTCGTTCAAACGGGAGATCGGTGATATGATCTGTAAAAATTTTCCAAAATTTACCCAAAACTTATAATGGATGAATAATGTTTATTTTACATCAACTGTAATAACTATTAAATACAAAATTGGTACTATTTATAGAGTCAAATAATTAAATACTCATACAAACCACATTCGCGTCATTCAGAGGCGATATCAAAACTGTACCATAACTTTTGATGGTGCTATTTCCAGTTGCGTAATTGACTCGTTCAAAACGTTTTTTGGCGTGTTTTTAAATTGCCTGTATGTATCTTTTATTTGAAACGAGTGCAGGGTTCTTGCGTTGAATGGTTTTATATTCAGCGAAAAATACTCGCTTCCTGATTTGTCTTTGAAATATTTAGCAGGCAACATGCAAATTGGGTTACGATCAAATTAAAAGAACGGCGCATATTTTACAGTTTGAATAACTGAATTTATGACTGGTTTGTGCTGCTCCTTGCTGATGAAGTTTGTTAATAGTTTAGATAGTATTTGAATTGGTCATAATGTATTGAATATGCACTATCTACACTAATATTATAAAGAGGAAAACTTTGTCCATTTGTTTGTTTGTTTGGTTGTAATGAATAACTGGACGGATTTTAAAAATTCTCTCATCATTCAAAATTGCACTATCCACGAGTAACATAGGCCATATATAATATTATGCTACTATAGTGAAGCCGCGCGGACCAGATAGTACAAAAATAAAATTCTACTGCGGTACAACTATTTGTTTTCAAAAGTACTTGTTTTATTTTGTGAAAATTACTAACGATCTTCTTAGAGAACAAAAAAAAATATTATTTAACAAAATTAAGTAACAAAAAAAATTGGTAATGAACCAAAACATTACCGTCTCGTCTGAAAATAAAATTTCTTAAAACTCTTTCATTTCTATCAAAAAATGATTTAAATGACCGTTTAGTATTCACAAATAATAGTTCATTTTCATTTACATCGAACTCGACTTACTGCTCAATTCAGTATTTCAATCCGAACTTTGATTTGACTTTTAAATGAATGCAATAAGTGGCTTTCCTAGAACTTCCTTTCAGCTAATCTATACCTAAATGTTATATATAGAAATGAATATTTGATACCAATTTTAGTTGAAGAACTGAATTGATTTAGTGGTACAACTAAAAATGATTGATATCATTACTTTGCGTGTAAAATATATTTTTGATTAGTTGACTTTTGACCAATAATACAGAATCTTAATACAAGCGTGTTCTTATAGAATCCTTTTTATTAGACTTAAATTGCAATATTAACGAGAAATAAAAAGGTAACAGTTGCTGGAATTTCTGTGGTGAATTGAAGTAATTAAGTTACTTTTTCGGTTAGTTAGGAGGAGACTCTTAATTCGACCGTATTTTTACCATGTATTATACCGCATATCTCCGCCATTTATGGACCGCTTTAGAAAATTCTTTTTGCATTAAAAAGAGTAGAGTTTCTGAGTGGTACCATAGGGAACTCCTCGAAAATTAACAGCATAAGTTTTACTGTTACGTTTGAATGATGTATGAATATTATTGTTTGTTTTTTGGTACAAGGATCAATTTTATGTATTCTTTTTTGGAGCTAGGAAACAGTAGCAAAGTAGTCCTAACATCATTGTAAATAACTCAAAAATATTATATGCCAATCTTTTGGTGGACACGTCAAGCAGATAACAAAAATTTTATGTATATAAAGAAACGTTTGAAGTATTAAATATTTAATATATTATACGTGTCGGTGTAAAGATGAGGTGAACATAACTTCGCCATGCTCATTGAATCTAACAAAGTCCAGTCCAAAATTAGATTCACTAATCAACGAGCCTGAAATACCCACAGATACCAATATCAGGGGTATTTGGAACCTTTCCTCCTCACTTGGCACTCGGGCATTAATTCAAGTATTTAATTGTGCCCGAATTTCGCTTGAAAGAATTTAGTTAATTCGTCTCGTTTGTAATGTTGACAGAGTCATTTGTTGGACGGGATATAGTTCAAAGGGCTAGCTTGACGACTTTTATCACACGTTTTATATTGTTTTATGTATATAATAAGTCTGTAGTTTTTGGAAAAAGAGGCGGTATGACACCTCTAACGACTTCATAAGCATACATCTCTTCAACTGTTAACTTAAAAAACCTTCAAAGAAATCTTATTGTGTCATTTTTAAAGACCTTCAAATGGTCTAGTTACTTTTTTATTATGCGTATGTATTATTTGATACTTTTTGATTTTATAGATAAAGAATACTAGAGATAAATGTGGTCAGACCCTTGTCTGAAGTTGAATAGCTACTTATGGTAACAGTAATATTCGCTCCCTTCCTCTAAAACTTCTGTGCAATTTCTAAACTATAATCTCGGAGTGAAAAAACTGTAACTGTTCAATACCTTTTATCTTTTTCAATGAAACAAGAAATGCAATAGCATATGAAATAATTTATAGTATTTATGTATAAAAAATCGCTTTTCTCAATGCTTAAAACACTTACGGGCTTGCTACAAAAAAGTTAACAACTATAAACAACTATTCAACAGCGATCTTAAAAAACGTTACTACAAAAGGCTGTTTTGTGATAGTTTAGAGATTGATGCTGCTTTGATACTGTCTGAAGTTAGACACGTGTTTAAATTATTAGACAATGTTTTACTAAACAGTTGTTAAATCAATGTCTAAATAAGTTTTTGTAGTAAGGCTGTTACAATTTGAACGGAAAAGTTTAATTCGCGTATCCGTTAGCACGATACCGAGTGGTTTCCCGGCTTTTTGCTTTTAGACTTACGTGATTTTATTTCAAGGTTTTTCGGGCAAATGCAGCGTTTGTGACAGTTTGGTAATAGAAGCGGTATTTACAATGTGGAATCGTCGGTCCGGTGACAAACAAAATGTGCGCATCGGATAAAACGTTACGGTGAATGAAACTTTATTTGAAGTGTTACGTACAGTTTGTTTTATTAACTGCTGCGGAATTTTGTTTTGAAGTGTATATATTTAAATCAGTGAACGCGTTAAAATAGCTTATTATTAGACCGTTGCGGCGGAATTGTATGTTTTTAATAGTGTAGGATTTTAAATTTCTAAATTGTGCTGCACGGATATGCTAGTAGTTCTGTACCAAGATTATTTTGCTTGTAACAATACGTTAGACGTGTCTCACAACACGAACGGAAAATGAAGACATTTATCGAAGGAGATTTGGAATGCTGTCTATGTGACAGTTTCGTGCAAAGACTGAATGTATTTTTTAGACTGTGTGTATGAGAACTGTGGCCATAGTATGAATATTTTAATTGATTTCATAGACGAATTTATTCCAGAAAAAATCTTACTCAATGAATGTTTGCTTACTCGAATTGCGAAGTTTTGAGTTCAGAATTAATATTTATAATTTTTCAAGTTTTTTCCAATTACACAATGTGCTTTATAATATAATAGAATGTAGAAGCATATTAAAAATAAAGCCAGCCACGTGCAGCCGCGCTAAGAGGTTTCCGGATAATTGTTTTCATAATTTTAAGCTGGGACTTTATTTTTCTTGAAACTTAAAAGGCATTAAAACTCGTTTTTAACGACGATTTCTATATTATTTCTCCTGAGGTATTTTAGTGATGTTTACTAAACATCAATTAAAAATATCAAGGTATAGGTACCTATTTACTTTTATAATGAAGCTAGTTGTTAAAATGTAAATTTTAGATTTAATGTAAAAATTGGTATTGAACGGTTCTTCACTATTTTTTTCTATTACTTGATAATATTATGTTTGTATACGAATTAAAATGAAACAAATTTTTCGCAACCCTTTGTTAACCAACCTTATGATTAATAATTTTACAACTAGTGTAATAAACAACTTTGACGTGCCGACTTAAATATTCAAATACCCTCCTTCTAATGAAGAATCGAGTTTTGAAAGAAAAATTATAAACTTTAATACCCAGAAGGGTAATTCCCTCATAAACATTAATATTAAAATTAATGCATGTTCCTGTTATAAAGTTCTAAGCGTTTCTGCTAACAACTTGCATATTTTATCAAACTTGTATACATATTCATAGCTACCAATTCCTGCTGAGGCATTATACTGTTGTATGGAATTGGTTAGATTAACTAAGGACGAATTAATTTGTTATTGTTAGGTTACGAGGGATAATAGTGCGCTTAAATCTAAAATAACACATGCTAATGTATTATAATGAGAAATGCATAAATTCAACGCCTACGATTAGGCACATAGTTGTATGTTGTTAGCCTTACTCTAAGTATGGATTATCAAGATTATTATGAAGTATTGTTTAAACTAATTTATACCGATCTTTTTTGCAATATTAAATATTTTCATATTAAGAAATTAAAAAATATATTACTTTTAATTAATTTTTATTTAGATTTTGTATGGATTTGATCGTTCTTTTAACCCGGGTCTCTTTCTTCATCAAAAATAATATAAATTATATTCTTAGTGAATGTAACAAAGATATATAAATATATTGTCGTATGTATCACTGTAGCGAATATGAAAAGCATTTCTACTATTCGTCGCATAGATAAACATATCTGATAAATGTTTAGTTTGCTTGCTTTTGTTTCGTTTCACTACTCTTAAAGCTTACATTTTATACAATATTTACTTTATGCCGTTTGACGTAAGTAATATAAATAAAACTTTTAATAATACGGACAAGTTTATTATAGGAAGGTATAAAATATGAGGCTCATTGTCTATTTAAAATTCAACGATATAATGGGCAACATTCATTATGGAGATTTTTTCTATTTTTTAATTAAATATAATATAAATAATAGAAAACACTTGTAGGAAACAAATAAATATTCCTGGACATTTAATACTCGCCATCTTGTCCAAAACTAAGCAAAGCTTGTACTATGGGATCTTGATAGGTGACTTGATAGACATAATTTAAACATACTTTTTTGTAAATACTTACATAATATTATAGATAAATTAACACCCAGACAATATAAAATTACAACGGTCATCACATATCAACTGCGCCAATCAGGTCGTCAAATAAATGTAAATTAGACATAGACCGTTCAGAGTGTCATATGTATTACTGTAGCAGAGATGAGAATCTGATTAACGTTCGGTCCCCACATGCTTTTGTTTCGTGTGTAGCTGCTCTTGGGGCTTCGTTCTATATAAGTCTTACTTTATATCCTTTTACGCTAACATTACAAATTAGATTTCTAGCTACTGAAAGTGATACTTTTGGAGAACGAAGTGTATTTAAAAATTATTTTTGGCAATATTGATACACAACATTTCAATTACTGTTTTTGGAAAACTACTCATTAAAGTAAAAAACTAACATCAATGCAGGTTTCAGCAAACATATCTACATAATATATACATTGTATGTGTCACTGTAGCGGAGATGAAAAGTCTTTCTGCTATTTGTCGTAGAGATAAGCATATCTGATAAATGTTTCGTCTACGCTTGCTTTTGTTCCGTATGCTCTTAAAGCTTACATTTTATACAAGGGTCGATTTCATATTTGGAATTAAAATGACACTTTTCTGACGATTTTTTTAAATGTAAATATTTTTACTTAGCAATCATTTAAAATCATTTTGTAGGGCAATTTGAACTTAGACTATATAAAATTTTAAAGATATATCTTAGGAATCAATAAAAAAAACACAAATTATGTAACGCGAATGAGTGTTGTCTTGACACTAATGAAATTTCGTAAACACAAATGATATTACGCATCTACTAATGATATTGGTAATTATGTTACCTTGTTTATGCACTTTATTTTATGTACGTACTAGCTTTCCGCCCGCGGCTTCGCACGCGTGGGCTACTAATTTCTGTATTTTGTAGAGGCGCACAACAAAATTCTAAAATAATTACGGTCGCATGACCGCTGATATTACGCATGT
>LQNK01000815.1:49873-60192 GCA_001586405.1 Phoebis sennae | reverse complement strand
CCTATTTAACTATCTTCTGCTTTTCTTTGATTCAAAAAATATAGAAATTCTTCTTCTTGTAGATTTTCAAACCCATAAACTAGTTCACCTGTATCACCTAGCATAAATGTTTGGTTCTGCTAAGAATCTTTAACTTTATGCAGAGGTATTACAGTTTGTTCCTTAATTATTCCAGAAGTTGAGCGCTTATTATTTTTATCAGCCTGTTTAATAGTTACGTCATTTAGGACTTCAATTTTACTATTGGCAATAATGTTTACGTTTGCTACAGTTGACTCTAATGGGCTTTTGTAAATCTTATGTAATTTCATATGGTTGTCATGTTTACAGATTGTGTTAAGACACTTGTTACAGCTTAGTTTCCTAAATTCTAGGAACTCCGAATTAGAATTCCAAATTACTTGGTGGACTGACATTGTACCTTTAAACGGAGCAATATTTTTTGGGATCAAATTCTCTTTTTCCCTGATTTTGTACTCTTCTACAACCTGTATCTCCACATTTTTTAATTTTTCTTACACAATTTGAATAAATGTTACAAAATCTCTTACATCGCGACCACATTTTACTTCATAGCCTGCTGTTCTCTTAACTACGGCACCAATCCCATCAGGGGCACCTTTCCCATGGCCAGCTTCTTAGTAATTCCAAGAAACTAACTTTAGTGATGGGAAATTATTCTGCAACTGAGTCATAATATAAAATATATACTTATTTCTTTATTGACTTGTAGGGCTATCTGTTAAAAAATGAATGGTATTAATATTTTTATATTTTTCAAAAACAAATTCTTATGCTTTTTGTAAATGTGCCCATACTGCTGGTGAGTCGTGTCGAGTACATTCGCTTATAGTACATAGTGAATAGTTAGTGATTTCCCTTCCCTTCTTTAAATATATCACCACTGTATGTAATGAAACCTGGCCACGGCTACCTCCGAAATGAAAACTTTGTACTTCTTCAGCAAAGTTAAAACTATAATTTTCGGAGAAATCCATGTGAATTAAAGATCCATGTGATTTTTAATTGTATCTAATAAAAAACGTTTCTGTTTTCACTCCACCTTTGGTAACAAATTGTTTTCGTCCAGCAGTATTACGGCTATTAATGTCATCTTCAATATTTGACTCAGATATAGCTTTACCATCGATTTCTTTACCAACTAAGTTAGGCGAGCTTTTTTTCTTGTGTTCCATCGATCTAATTTTTTTCATCAAAACTCTACATCTATACTGGTATTTTTTTAACAAGCACAACATTTCTTTCTTCTCTTCTGCATATCGCCTCTTAAAATTATTTATATTTTTCCCTTTCAATTTTGTGTCAGGTACTTTTAATGGATCGCACACTTCATTATCCATAGGAACTTCGAAGTTATCACTCATTGTCCTGTCTTGTACCATCACTTCTTGTATTTATTTTTCTTTCATTTTTTTTCATGGTATCGTTTGGAGTTATCTCTACACTTTTTTATTTGCACTCTCCTCTCTCTTGGGGACATTTCTTTTATTGTCTTTATTTTCTTGTCATTTTTACGTTTTACGTAAGCTTCTTTTTTCTTAGCTTTCTCAACAGCATATCTCTCTGGATCGTTCTTAATTTTTTTATATCTTTCCTTCCTGGCTATACTTCTCCTTTCTAACTCGTCTTCATTCATCTTTTTTTTTGTTTTCGGCATACTTACCTAATAAAAAGCAACATGTCATTAGTGTTCATTTGATCTCATTCGTGTCGCGTTAAATGTGTACACCAATGAGAGGAACCCTAATGATTTTTCGACTTAAAGGGTAAAAAAACGGGGTCTAGAAATTTTAAAATGATTTTCTAATTTATTGGAACCATTGGTGTTCCTGACAAGTATTTAATACGTATTGTTACAAAAAATTAGAGACAATACCTTTTGGGTTTTGGACAGTTCGATGAATGAGTCAAATTTTGTCCACTAGGCTGAAATCCGTATTAATATCGATTTCTTGCGAAAACGGCTATATGCAGTACCGATCTGTCCGAAGAGCAAGACAATACTAAAGCTACACTGCCTTTTTGTGTTTGGTGCGGGGGCGGGGGGTTGATGGAGTTTCTTGTAGGGTAGTTCAAAGTTACGTTACACCAATGATATATACTTACGATCTTAAACTTAAAACAGTCGGATAATAGTGTTCTGTTCTTTTTAGGTTCAAATAAATAGTATTTTCGGAAATATCGTATCTTACTATGACACAAAATATTAAATAAATACGATTTCTAGGGGTAATTTTGCTAATATTCCACTTTATGTCAAAGTACACGATTTGGGACCATTCATAATGTATGGACCATAATATTACAAATCTGTTTTATTCTAAAATCTCTCGGTTTTGACTATAATTTGGTTTTGGCAAGAAATTATTAAACCAAAAACAATCTTATTTTGCAAAATAAAACTTTTTTTATTAATCTGTTACGAAATTATTTCACAAAACAACATTTTTAGCCATCTCAGAAATCGACCCACAACCGTTAGTTTATGATTCTTTACATAACCATTATAAATTGGAAGACACGTTAACAATAAGCTTTATAGCTTACTGAAGTTGATTCTCTACGCAAAAATATTATGACATTAATGCTGTCATTCATTATTTATATCTAAGAGTTCAAATTTTTGATTTTTATTATTTTTTTTTATTATATAAAATACCACAATACTTGTAGTAAATGTAAGTTGGACGTATAATATGTATTGTCGTATGTGTCACTGTAGCAGAGATGAGAAGCCATTCTGCTATTTGTCACAGAGATAAGCATATCTGATAAATGTTTGGTCTCCGCTTGCTTTTGTTTGTTTGTAGCTACTTTTAAAGCTTACATTTTATAAAATCTTAACATTTTGTCTTCTAACGTAAGCATTTTAAATTAGATTCTTAAGAATACGGGCAAGGTTATAATATTATAATTGATGGGCATAAAATCAAATTTTCATATTTTATATAATTTTGAATAACACATGGTTATAATATTCTACACGTATATGAAGTAGTTTGATTAATACTTACTTATCATGCAAAAACCAATAAAAAGATTTTTATATTTGTATCAATAGTTCAAATTTATATAAAATTATAGCCAAGAATCAAAGAAAAAAGGTAAATTTTACTAATATTATAGAATTTGTTTACGTCAACGAATTCGTGGGTTGGTACTATTATTTCAATAGCTTAACTTATACTATGACTATACAAACAGTTTTCGAGTTTTATGAAAATTTTATTAACGAAATAAACGATTGTATACACACGCTGAAGATATTACAAGTAACATCTATGTATAAGAATCATGCGTCGAACAGAAACGCGATCTGAATTGTAATAGAATATTTTATCTGAATAATGACCAAGCCAATTGCATAACAATGGAGAAGGAGGAAATGTTACTATCGTGAACTAATGAATTCCATATAATATATTGATAATAATGGTATCTTCAGACTCAGATGTATGTACAAAATATTTACTTGCTGTTTCGCGCGGCTGCTCTCACGTGGCATTATATTAAATAGCCAGTAGTTCCGTTGCCTATTAAATTCAACCTGAAAAAAATCCTAAAGTCAAAATATTTTAAAATGTTAAATTGTTTACCATTCTCAAAATATCTACTAATGGCAATAGACTTTTTCAAACATGCAAACATACAAACGCCCGGTCATCTCGACTTTGAGACCTCGCTTCGCTCCGTCAAAATTGTTTTGATTTTTTAAATTGTTTAACATGGTAGTAGTAACTTATAGATCAGAAGATTACTAAAATCAAAAATGATTTCACGAACTTCTATCTTTTAAGTAAAATCTTTCATCATAAAAATTCGGTATTCTAAAAGTGAAGTCAATTTTGATTTATTTTCAAAACTAGCGAAAATCTTATTTCCTCTCATTTAATGAAATGTCTGACTAAGCTAGAGTTTTGGCCGCAGTCCACACGTAAATGGTCACTAGTCTGCAGTGGTAACACTGCGCGAATATTAACTGGGAGATTTTATGAAATCCCGGATTTTATCACTCTTTTGCATAAGAAAATTAAGTGCGGTGGAGTTATAAGATGTGTTAAAATTATTTGAGTTTGTTTCATATTGGTGTCACAGTGTCCTGTCTGTTTTTATTGTACTCAATGCGTTTATAAATAAAGTGTTAAATAAATAGAATAATTTAATTGATTTAATATGTGTTTAATGACTAGGTTTATTGTTTTGGCTGCAATCGACTCGTTGGTTCAGTAGTTTTGAGTGGTAATACTTCGGGAATATTAACAGTTACATTTTTTGAATCTGAGATTTGTACGCCGCTTTTACATAAGAATCTCAGGCCTATACGAGTCTTTATAAAAATATTCAATGCGGTGGAATAACATATTTGATACATTTGTTTTCGTATTGATTTCATATCGTATTATTTTCACATCGATTTCATACATTTGTTGTGTTTAATGAAATGTCTGATTAAGCTTTTAGTTTTGGCTGCAGTCTACAGTTATGCTCGACTTAGTTGGCAATGATAACACCTCGCGAAAATAAATGGGAAGATTTTCGTTATGTATTTTCTAGATATTTTCCGATAAATAATTGTTGCAACAAAAAACTTTTGCTAGGTTTAATCAAGGTTTCTAAATATCCTTTGCTTGATTTATTTAGATTTTTAACTTTTGTGGTATCTAAAATATGTTTGTTTAAAATTTGAATGTTGGAGTTGGAGCTTTTTGAAAAATATTCCTTTATTCTACAGCCGCTTCTACAAAGTATAGCGACGCCTCACATTTTTCATTAACCCTTTGAAGCAAAAATTTACAAAGAATTTAATAACTAAAATTCTCGTGGGTTTCCGCATAGCGCGTAACATGGACAAACTTGACCGTTTTTATCTTTTGAATTTGTGGAAATACAAAGGAATTAAATTGGCGAAGATATTATCAGAGCTATATAATGAAGCTGCCGTCTTCAAACTTAGGACGTTGCGAATCTTAAGAAGCACTTATACGCCGTAAGTTTTAGTTTTGCAGAGCAGCAAACTAATTAATTATTGAGAGGAATCTGGGTTAATCAATATATGTATGCCTAATTTTACGACGTGAGCTAAAGTGCTAAAATTTAAGAAGCTTCTTCGAAAACTCTAGGCTGTTTTTTCTTTGTTAAAACATATTACCGAACGAATATCTGTATGTATAAAATAATACATGTCTTATAAGTTATCGTTTACTTCAGTAAACAAAATGTTACAGAAATAATAAATTTTTAGTAGAAAATAACTTTTATATTATTTTTGTTGAAATATATACAAAGTAGGTGCATAATCTTGTTAAAATGACGATAAGTAAAGGCACCAAAGATTTTCAAATCCGTCCATAAATACTGAACATACATAAAAAACGTTCGAATTGAGAACCTCCTCCTTTTTTGAAAGTCGGTTAATAATGAATAAGGTATTTTTTTAATATTGTATATCTAACAACGTCAGCTTAAAATACCCTTTTCAATCTGGAGTCAGGGTATCCTCGGGGAGGGAAAAAGTGTTGTTCTCCAGATTACTTTTTCATATCGGATTTCCAACCGAATGGACCGAGAAGAATAGAAAGCGCATCTATCTTTTCACCCACACTAAGCATGTTTAGTCGCTTGTCAGTGCAATATGGGTAAAATATTATCTTAGTTTATCACTTTATGTACGCTATGAAGCTTAGACTACGTAGCTACTGTCCACTGTATGTCCTTTTGTATGTTTTTATCTTACTAAAATACACTTAAATGTATTTTGATGTTGCGGTTTTTTAAATATAGACTGATTAAGGAAGATGATTTTTATGTATACTAGCAGATCCACGCGGCTTCGCTCCCGTAGCATAATGTTATATAGCCTATGTTACTCGTCGATAATGCAGCTTTCGAATGGTGAAAGCATTACTAAGATTAGTCAAGTAGTTTTTGAGCCTGTTCATAACTAACAAACAAACAAAGTTTTCCTTTTTATTATATCAGTGTAGATGCATTCATTTCATATACAAATATCTTTTTGGTAAATAATACTAGTAAATTTCAAACTTCATCATGTAACATTCAGTAAATAAAGTTATTAGAAATTACTTTTCTAGTCGCGGTAGGAACCCAGACCCCTTGACGCCTCCGCTGCGCCAAGCAAATGTCGCTCATACTGTGTAATCGAGAAGTCCCTATGGCTTAAAATGGGGTCGATTAGTATTCCAAACGTATCACACGGTACCGACAAATGTGTGAACGAGCTAATTATATTGTACTAGCTGAGCTTCGTGGTTTCACGCGAGTATATATCCCGTTGGTAGAATTTTTAATAAAACTATCCTATGTTCTTCCTCGGGTTTCAAAGAATCTTTGTATAAAATTTCATCCAAATCAGTCCAGTACTTTCGGAGTCTATTAAATACAAACAAACAAACCAATAATTTTGGTATAGATAATAATATTTTTACAGAAATTGACAAATATGTCAGTTATGAGAAACGCTCAAATTGAAATGTATTTTTTATGCATTATTTTGGATTAAGAAGACTTCAAATCAACGAAGATCAGTCAAACAAACATCTTAAATGTAAACATTTCAAAACCTCATAGAAGCACATAAATGTGACTTATTTCACAGCATTTTAGGTATTCTATTACATTACACAAGGAATACGAGTTAACCTATAAATTGTGTACACAGTATGTTTTTATTATATGTTCTAGTATGCACACTGTCTCTTCAGAGAAGTTAGAATTTTAAGACTCGCTTTACATCTGTCGTTCGTATGCACAAAGTACGTACTAAATCAAATGGTCCACAGACGGGCGGTCGTAAAAACTATCGATTCTATGTTGAAAGTTTTTACGATTCTTAGTCTAAGTAATTTCAGTACTGACCATTTTATTTTATATCTTAAAGAAAACGCTCCCCAGGTGTTAATAATCGCAACTTTTTCAACCTTTAAAAGTGAAATGTCACGTACGTCAGGTGGTGTTTCTTAAATTGGCTGAAAAAAGTTTAAGTTATAAATTCAGTAGGGTTTCGGGGTTCCATAATTCAAAAGTAAAAAAAGATTAAATCATTTTGTAGTCCGTTTGTCGACTTTATTATGAAGGACTAGTGGAAGTACCAAATTATGGTATATTTTGGATATACTTGATATAATGTAATAACAATTCTTCATGAAATAGCATTTTGAAAGTTTAAAATAAATACTTATTTTTAATATTAATTTGTTTCAAAAACGTAGTAGTACCTGATTTTTATGTTGATAGTAAAGTTAAATGCACAAAAAACATTGAAAATAGTGTAAAAGTATTTATGACTGTATCTTTTGGGGTTAAAAAAAAACAAGCTTATACGAAACAATATTTTATGCCACGAGAAACTGAAAACCAGGAATGAAAAGTTACTTCGTACGTGAAATATATCTTATTGTTGTGATAAAATAAATATGTTCATGATAAAAGCCTTTGTTATACGCATCAATTAATTGAGGATACATTACTGAAGAGAAAGAGATATCAGGTTTCACATTGGTATCTCTACAATACACTATAAACTAGATTATATACTGCATTTTAATTTTCTATTTAAATATTTGGAACAATTAATTAATTCTCGCTCCCGTATGTTCTCAAAATCAATGAATCTTTAATAAATATTATTTTTTAATATCTTCATCAAAAAATTAACCTCTTCAATATAGTCAATATGCATAGTATTGTAACATTCATTATTATTTTAACTATTAAAGTAAATCAAACCTCGTTTTATTAAACAGCAATTTCAAGTATTTTTATAAAGCGTAAGCTCAACAGCGGAAAATAAGCTTGCTTTTAAACTGTCAGTAACACTTTATTGTGAAATATCATAAGGTTCGAAGTTATTGTGTAAAAGTTATTAATATTGAGGGCAATAATACTCGTTTATGTTACTCACGGTTCGTTTGAAGTCGTTTCATGCCTTATTTCAGGTGTATAAATGCATATTTGAATTGAGCATTGCAGGACCTGACATTAAAATATATCTTGCTTTTAAGAAAAGTTTTTTTTTCTTCTTGCTTCGTTTGCTATGGTTTGTGTATTATATGCAAATCATGTGATAAAAATAAAATATATGAAATTTTAATAATTACCTAATTGCGTCTTAGTTATTCTTAGTATCTCCCGTCTGTCCCATGACAAATTATAGCATTAAGTAGTAGAAAACTTTATAAAAAAATTAAATATTTTATCCATTCTATGTACGACACGGATTTTTAAAAGGTAACGAAGATACAAAAGTAATTTCCGAAGTAATATTATATATTATTATATTTTAAAAATGTAGAAGAACCGCAAAAAAATGTTGGAATATGTCGTTGAGTACCTTAGCTTAAAAGCTTCATTGATATAAAGTCTTGTTGGAATTCTTCATAAATTAATGTATTAAATAACCAGGTATACCATATGTAAAAATATTTTCAGGGTCAAACTGCTCAACACTTATACTTGGCAAGTTTCATTCGTCAAAAACGACATTATTAGAAGATATTAAGGCTTAAGCGGCTAACGAGAAAACATGTTTATTTTAATACGTATATTCAAAAATTATTCGCCATTGCGAACCATCTTCATTCAGTGACATAGGTGACATAATATTATGCTACTTTAAATAATGAATGTTAATTTTAATGGCTGATTTTAATTTAATACTTAATTCATTAATGTCGGAATTAATGATGCAGATGTCTAATTATTATATTATAATGCTTCTAATGATGCTTAAATTAAGCGTGCTTATGATAAACCGTCTACGCATAAATAAAAGTAATTTCAGATGTGCTTATTAGCTGAATTCCACACCTATAAAATGAAATGACACGGGTAGCTTGTCACGCAAACGACACAAAAAGCTCGGCTTAAATCCTATTACGCTAATAATAATATACAGAGTGGAATGAAATGTACTTCAATTCTGCAGATAGAAAAAAATATTCATAAAAAAACTTCTTTATTTTTGAAAAGAAAGAGAACTGCACTCAAAGATTACCGACATCCCGGAATTAAAATTACAGCCTTTATTTTTGTTGCAACACTTGTATGGGTCAATTGTAACGATGAATTATCTCTTACAACATTAGTAAATAAATCAAAAGATGTTCCACCCCGTATAGTCAGTAGTCACCCTGCCTTAATAAAAGTAAACAAAACAAAAGTTGAACCTTTGTATGGAACGCGATGAGATAGGTAGTGGATGGAATTCTCTTAATTTTGGATTAATTATTTATTATATAACTGTGTTGAAAATGGAAGCTTTCAACTAATTCGTGTAATATAAAGCGTTAGATCACAAACAGGAGATCGCTCGTATGTTTATTACGAATATTTATTTTGTCTGTTTTGGCTAAATCGATGATGTTCCTTCCATAAAAGACAGATATGAAATTTTGTATTTGAATTATCGAGATTTGTTTTTCAAAGCAGTAAGGGATCTGACGTGTACTTATTATTCCTTTTTCTAAGTAATAAATATTTTTCACAAAAACCACGTATTTTAAAATAGCCAAATAATCTGTTATACTTCTAGTATAATATTATCCACAGGTGTCTACCTGTATTGTTAAATAGGTAAAATATTATAAAAATAACAAGTATCCACGATGTAATAACAATGATACAAGGAGTATTCATTAATAAAGATAAAAACATTAAATACATAACTTTAACGTGAAAAGTACAGAGATTTAAATGAATAAGTATTAAATTGTATCTGCCAGCGAAATATTTTTGCCATACATTAAAACTCGGCATTTTGTTTTACGACTGATTAATAAACTCGTTCCTTGGCACTAACTGTAATTAAATCATGCAGTTACCACATAAATATAATGAATTTATATGATTAAATTTATAATTACTTGTTTTATAATATGTGTGTTAAAATGGTTTGAGCCACATTACAGATAATGCGTATGAACGTATGAAATAACTTAATTTGGCTACCGCAAAGTTTACGATACGTTAGTTTTAAAGAACAATGTTACAAAATAATTTCTATCTTAAAATTATTATGCTTTATAATAGCACAATAAGTAGTGTGACGACTGACGATGATACATACTTATAATTAGTTGATCAACATGACCTACAGTTAGTCTACTATAAGATTCTTTTAGTTAGGTTAATGTGTAAAAAATATATAGAATTTAATTAAACGATGACAGAGTAGTGAGCACATAGTTTAAAAGTTAAAATTTCAAACATTTGAACGAATTAGTTTTAAAATTGTATGTCCTAGCGACATACTCCTAACATACCCCGTAAAACTGGCATTA